>VCRD01001464.1:87323-133717 GCA_006783055.1 Trinorchestia longiramus | reverse complement strand
TAAATTTGAAGTGTCCGTTTACCGAAAAAATTCTTTTTCTGGTCTAAGAATGAGCTTCTTTAGCTATTGCACGTTCCGTTTTAAACTAAACTGCATTAGAACTATGCTTTACCGTGCTTATAAAATATGCTCAAATTTTACCCTCCTTCATTTAGAGTTCTCGTTTTTAACTGAATTTTTCCGTCAAAATGGGTTTAGATCTTCATTCATCCAATACCGAATAGGTAAATTTTTGGATAAAAAGTTTGAAAATACCAATATTTCACCGAATTCGACGTCTCAACATCTGATCTCTCAACCAATTTATCTGTGTTTACCGTTTTTGGACCTTACTCAGAAAAACTGAAAACAGAATTACTGGCCCTCCTCTCTAGACATTTTACTGGTATAGAATTTCATATAATTTTAAGAAACAAATTTACAATTGGTTCTTTTTTCAGTTATAAAGATAAACTTCCGTCCACTATGCAGGCCTCTCTAGAGTATTCGTACAGTTGTGCACGTTGTGCATCTGAGTACGTTGGCATGACCACACGTACTCTCGGAGCTAGAATGGCAGAGCATTTTGGAGTTAGTTACCGCACTGGTGCTCGTCTGACCAGTCCGTCTCATTCTGCTGTTCGCGATCATGCAGAAACGTGCAATACGATACCCCATTCTAGTCATTTCAAAGTAGTACGTGCAGCTTCAAGTGTTTTAAACTTAGAATTTTAGAGTCTCTTTTCATTTTTAAATGCTAGCCATCACTTAACAACCAGTTAAGCTTATACCCCCTTACCATTATTATTTCTTAGTTGTGTTCTTGGTTATATCTCTTTTGGCTATTCTTCTAAATTTATGTTCTTACATCTTTTTCTTTTTTGTTTTAGTGGTATATGTTAGATTTTCTTTTAAGAAAAGCTGATGATGGGTGTTAGCCCGAAACGTTCACATTATAATGAAGTTTTCATCAGTGTGTTTTGCTCTCCTCTTTTTATTATAATTGAATGTTTTGATACCTAGAAGAAGCATAATATGCGTGTTTTTGGCAATTCTGCACTTCATTCAATGATAATGTAAAAACCATCGTGGATTTCGTAGTGAATTCATGCAAACCACGGATCTGAAACTGAAATTTCATGTTAGTGTGCTGTATCGAGCATATCTGCCGAAACAACAGCCAATTGAGGTTTACTCTTCGTCTAGAATAGCAATTGGAACGTAGGTAGGAGAATTTTTGCAAATTCGCGTGAATATTGGATAAACATGATATGCAATGTAATTCTGCATAGCTTCAACGAATCAGACACAAAACAGAAGATTTTCGCTACATATTTTCGTATAATGCCAATTGAATGTTTTGATACCTAGATGTAGCATAATCTGTGTGTTGTCGGCAATTTCGTACTGGATTGATGCAAACCACGGACTTGAAACTGAAAGTTCATGTTAGTGTGCTGTATCGAGCATATCTGCCGAAACAACATCCAATTGAGGTTTATTCATCGCCTAGAATAGCATTTTGAACGTAGGTAGGAGAGTTTTTGCAATTTCGCGTGAATATTGTATAAAATATGATATGCAATGTAATTCTGCATACCTTATTCGAATCAGTCACAAAATAGAAGATTTTCGCTATAAATTTTCGTATAATACCAATTGAATGTTTTAAAACCTAGAAGAAGCATAATCTGTGTGTTTTCGGCAATTTTGCATTTCATTCAATGACAGTGTGAAAACCATCGTGGAATTCGTAGTGAATTCATGTAAACCACGGATCTGAAACTGAAAGTTCATGTTAGTGTGCTGTATCGAGCATATCTGCCAAAACAACATCCAATTGATGTTTACTCTTCGCCTAGAATAGCAATTCGAGCGTAAGTAGGAGAATTTTTGCAAATCCGCGTGAATATTGGATAAAACCTGATATGCAATGTAATTCTGCATACCTTCAACAAATTAAACAAAAAACAGAAGATTTTCGCGATAAGTTTTCGTATAATGCCGATTAATAGTTTTGATACATAGAAGTAGCATAATCTATTTGTTTTCGGCAATTCTGCACTTCTTTCAATGACAATGTGAAAACCAGCGTGGATTTTGTAGTGAATTCATGCAAACCACGGATCTGAAACTGAAAGTTCATGTTAGTGTGCTGTATCGAGCAAATATGCTGAAACAACATCCAATTGAGATTTACTCTTCGCCTAGAATAGCATTTCGAACGTACGTAGGAGAATTTTTGCAATTTCGCACGAATATTGTATAAAACATGATATGCAATGTAATTCTGCATACTTTCAATGAATCAGACAAAATACAGAAGATTTTCGCGATTAGTTTTCGTATAATGCCAATTAATAGTTTTGATACATAGAAGTAGCATAATCTATCTGTCTTCGGCAATTCTGCACTTCATTCAATGACAATGTGAAAACCAGCGTGGATTTCGTTGTGAATTGATGCAAACCACGGATTTGAAACTAAAAGTTCATGTTAGTGTGCTGTATCGAGCATATCTGCCGAAACCACACCCAATTGAGATTTATTCTTCACCAAGAATAGCAATTCGAACGTAGGTAAAAGAATTTTTGCAAATTCGCGTGAACATTGGATAAAACATGATATGCAATGTAATTCTGCATACCTTCAATGAATCAGACACAAAACAGAAGATTTTTGCACTAGGTTTTCGTATAATGCCAATTAATAGTTTTGATACATAGAAGTAGCATAATCTATTTGTTTTCGGCAATTCTGCACTTCATTCAATGACAATGTGAAAACCGTTGTGGATTTCGTAATGAATTAATGCAAACCATGGATCTGAAACTTAAAATTCATGTTAGTGTGCTGTATCGAGCATATATGCAGAAACAACATCCAATTGAGATATACTCTTCGCCTAGAATAGCAATTCGAACGTAGGTAGGAGAACTTTTGCAAATTTAAGTGAATATTGGATAAAACATGATATGCAATGTAATTCTGCATACCTTCAAAGAATCAGACAAAAGATAGAAGATTTTCGTATAATGTCAATTGAATGTTTTGATCCCTAGAAGTAACATAATCTGTGTGTTTTCGGCAATTTCGTAGTGGATTGATGCAAACCACGGATTTGAAACTGAAAGTTCATGTTAGTGTGCTGTATCGAGCATATCTGCCGAAACAACATCCAATTGAGGTTTACTCTTCGCCTAGAATAGCAGTTTGAACGTAGGTAGGAGAGTTTTTGCAATTTCGAGTGAATATTGTATAAAACATGATATGCAATGTAATTCTGCATAGCTTCAGCGAATCAGACACAAAACAGAAGATTTTCGCTATAAGTTTTCGTATAATGCCAATTGAATGTTTTGATACCTAGAAGTAGCATAATCTGTGTGTTTTCAGCAATTCTGCACTTCATTCATTGACAATGTGAAAGCCATTATGGATTTCGTAATGAATTAATGCAAACCACGTATCTGAAACTTAAAATTCATGTTAGTGTGCTGTATCGAGCATATATGCTGAAACAACATCCAATTGAGATTTACTCTTCGCCTAGAATAGCATTTCGAACATACATTGGATAATTTTTGCAATTTCGCGTGAATATTGTATAAAACATGATATGCAATGTAATTTTGCATACTTTCATTGAATCAAACAAAAAAACAGAAGATTTTCGCTATAAGTTTTCGTATAAGGCCAATTGAATGTTTTGATACCTAGAAGTAGCATAATCTGTGTGTTTTCGGCAATTTCGTAGTGGATTGATGCAAACCGCGGATTTGAAACTGAAAGTTCATGTTAGTGTGCTGTATCGAGCATATCTGCCGAAACAACATCCAATTGAGGTTTATTCATCGCCTAGAATAGCAATTCGAATGTAGGTAGGAGAGTTTTTGCAAATCCGCGTGAATATTGGATAAAACCTAATATGCAATGTAATTCTGCATACCTTCAACAAATTAGACAAAAAACAGAAGATTTTCGCTATAAGTTTTCGTATAATGCCAATTAATAGTTTTGATACCCCGAAGTAGCATAATCTCTGTGTTTTCGGTAATTCTGCACTTCGTTCAATGACAATGTGAAAAACATCGTGAATTTCGTAGTGAATTGATGCAAACCTCGGATCCGAAACGAAAAGTTCATGTTAGTGTGCTGTATGGAGCATATTTGCCGAAACAACATCCAATTGACATTTACTCTTCGCCTAGAATAGCAATTCGAACGTAGGTAGGAGAATTTTTGTAAATTTGCGTGAATATTGGATAAAACATGATATGCAATGTAATTCTGCATACCATTAACGAATCAGACACAAAAGAGAAGATTTTTGCTATAGGTTTTCGTATAATGCCAATTGAATGTTTTGATACCTAAAAGTAGCATAATCTGTGTGTTTTCAGCAATTCTGCACTTCATTCAATGACAATGTGAAAACCATTGTGGATTTCGTAATGAATTAATGCAAACCACAGATCTGAAACTTAAAATTCATGTTAGTGTGCTATATCGAGCATATATGCTGAAACAACATCCAATTGAGATTTGCTTCTCGCCTAGAATAGCAATTCGAACGTGGGTGGGAGAATTTTTGCAAATTTGCGTGAATATTGGGGAAAATATGATATGCAATGTAATTTTGCATAGCTTCAATGAATGAGACAAAAAACAGAAGATTTTCGCTATAAGTTTTCGTATAGAGCAAATTGAATGCTTTGATACCTAGAAGTAGCATAATCTGTGTGTTTTCGGCAATTTCGTAGTGGATTGATGCACACCACAGATTTGAAACTGAAAATTCATGTTACTGTGCTTTATCGAGCATATCTGCCGAAACAACATCCAACTGAGGTTTACTCTTCGCCTAGAATAGCATTTCGAACATAGGTAGGAGAGTTTTTGCAATTTTGTGTGAATATTGTATATAACATGATATGCAATGTAATTCTGCATACTTTCAACGAATCAGTCACAAAAAAGAAGATTTTTGCTATAAGTTCTCGTACAATGATAATTGAATGTTTTGATACCTAGAAGTAGCATAATCTCTGTGTTTTCGGCAATTCTGCACATCATACTATGACAATGTGAAAATCATCGTGAATTTCGTAGTCAATTGATGCAAACTACGAATCTGGAACTAAAATTTCATGTTTGCGTGCTGTATGGAGCATATTTGCCGAAACAACATCCAATTGACATTTACTCTTCTCCAATTCGAACGTAGGTAGGAGAATTTTTGCAAATTCGCATGAATATTGGATAAACATGATATGCAATGTAATTCTGCATAGCTTCAACGAATCAGACACAAAACAGAAGATTTTCGCTATATATTTTCGTATAATGCCAATTGAATGTTTTGATACCTTGTTGTACCATAATCTGTGTGTTTTTAGCAATTCTGCACTACATTCAATGACAATGTGAAAACCATAGTGAATTTCGTAATGAATTAATGCAAACTATGGATCTGAAACTTAAAATTCATGTTAGTGTACTGTGTCGAGCATATATGCTGAAACAACATCCAATTGAGGTTTACTCTTCGTCTAGAATAGCAATTCGAACGTAGGTAGGAGAATTTTTGCAAATTCGCGTGAATATTCGATAAACATGATATGCAATTTAATTCTGCATAACTTCAACGAATCAGACCCAAAACAGAAGATTTTGCTATTAGTTTTTGTATATAATATATTTTGTATATATATAGCTTCAACGAATCATACACAAAATAAAAGATTTTAGCCATAAGTTTTCGTCTAATACCAGTTGAAATTTTCAATACCTAGAGGTAGAATAATATATGTATTTTCGGCAGTTCTGCACTTCATTCAATGACAATGCGAGAAACCTCGTAGATTTTGCAGTGATTTCATGAAGACCATTGATCTGAAACTGGAAGTCCATTTTAGTGTGCTGTATCGAATACATCTGCCGAAAAAACATTGAATTGAGATTTACTCTGTATCTAGAATAGCGATTCGAATGTGAGTATGTGTATTTTTCCAAATTTGCATAATTCTTTCAGAAAACATGGTATGCAATGTACTTCTGCATATCTTCAACATATCACACACAAAATAAACGATTTTTGCTAGAGGTTTTCGTATAATGCCAATTGAAGTTATTGTTACCTAGAGGTTGTATAATCTACGTGTTTTAAGCAATTCTGCACTTCATTCAATAACAACGTGAAATACCTCTTGGATTTTGCACTGATTTCAAGAAAACCATGGATCTGAAGGTGGAAGTCCAAGTTAGTATGTTGTATCATGTATATTTGCCAAAACAATATCGAACTGAGATTTACTCAGTGCCTAGAATAGCGATTCAAACGTGATAAGGTGCAATTTTTTAAATTCGTATAAATCTTTGAGAAAACATGGTAAGGGATGTACTTCAGGATACCTTCAACAAATCAGACACAAAATAAAAGATTTTCGCTATATGTTTTCGTATAATGCAAAACAAAGTTATTGATGCCCAGAGGTAACATAGTCTATGTGTTTTCGAATATTCTGCACTTCATCCAATTACAATATGAAAAACCTCGTGGATTCTGCAGTGAATTGCTCCAAACCTTGGATCTGAAAGTGGAAGTCCACGTTAGTGTGCTGTAACAAGTATGTTTGCCACAACCAAATCGAACTGAGATTTACTTAGCGCCTAGAATGGCGATTCAAACATGATTAAGGGCAATTTTTAAAATTCGCACAAATCTTTGAGAAATCATGGTATGGGATGTACTTCGGGATACCTTCAACAAATCAGACACAAAATAAAAGATTTTCACTATTTGTTTTTGTATCATGTCAATTGAAGTTATTGATACATAAAGGTAGCATAGTCTATGTGTTTTCGGCAATTCTGCACTTCATTCAATAACAGTATGAAAAACCTCGCAGATTCTGCAATGAATTCATGCAAACCATGGATCTGCAAGTAGAAGTCTGAGTTAGTGTGCTGTTTCAGGTATGTCTGCTAAAACCAAATCGAACTGAGATTTACTCAGAAGCTAGATAAGCGATTCAAACGTGAGTAGGGGCAATTTTTATAGTTTGCATAAATCTGTGGGAAAACATTGTATGCGATGTACTTCTGCATACCTTCAACAAATCAGACACAAAATAAAAGATTTTCGCGATAGGCTTTCGTATGATGCCCATTGAAGTAATTGACATCTAAAGGTTGCATAATCTTCGCGTTTTCGGCAATTTTGAAGTTCATTCAATGACAATATGAAAAACCTCGTGGATTCTGCAGTGAATTCAGGCAAACCGTGGATCTGACAGTGGAAGTACATGTTAGTGTGCTGTATCATTTATATCTATGAAAACAATATCGAACTGAGATTTAATCTGCGCCTAGAAATGCCATTCGAACGTGAGTAGGAGCAAATTTCAAAATTTGCATAAATCTTTGATAAAACATGATGTGCGATATACTTCTGCATACCCTCAACAAATCAGACACAAAATAAAATATTTTCGCTGTAGATTTTTGTATAATGAAAATTGAAGTTTTTGATACCCAGAAGTAGCATAATCTATGTGTTTTCGACAATTCTGCACTTCAGTCAATGACAATATGAAAAACGTCTTGGATTCTGCAGTGAATTGATGCAAATCATGGATATGAAAGTGTAAGTCTGTGTTAGTGTACTGTAACAAGTATATCTGCCAAAACTAAATCGAAGTGAAATTTACTCGGCGCCTAGAATAGCGATTCAAACGTGAGTAGGGGCAATTTTTGAAGTTCTCATAAATCTTTGAGAAAACATGGTATGCAATGTATTTCTTCACATCGTCAACAAATCAGACACCAAATAAAAGATTTTGGCTCAAGGTTTTCGTATAATGCAAATTGAAATTATTGATTCGTAGAGGTAGTATGATCTATGTGTTTCCAGCAATTCTTCACTTCATTCAATTACAACGCAAAGTACCTCTTGGATTTTGCAGTGATTTCATGAAATCCATGGGTCTGAAGGTGGAAGTCCATGTTAGTGTGCTGAATCAAGTATATCTGCTAAAACAACATCGAATTGAGATTTACTTGGCGCCTAGAATAGCGATTCAAACGTGATTATGGGCAATTTTTAAAATTCGCATAAATCTCTGGGATAACATGGTATGGGATATACTTCGGGATACCTTCAACATATCACACACAAAATAAAAGATTTTCGCTATAGGTTTTCGTATAATGCCAATTCAAGTTATTGATATTTAGTGGTATCATAATTCTGCACTTCATTCGATGACAATCTGAAAAACCTCGTAGATTCTGCAGTGAATTCATGCAAACCATGGATCTGTATGTGGAACTCCTTGTTAGGGTGCTTCATCAAGTATGTTTGCCAAAACAACATCGAATTGAGATTTACTCAGCGCTTAAATAGCGATTCAAACGTTATTACAGGCATATTTTAAAATTTGCATAAATCTTTGAGAAGCCATGGTATGCAATGTACTTCTGCATACCTTGAACAAATCAGACACAAGATAGAAGATTTTTGCTATAGGTTTTCGTATCCTGCCGATTGAAGTTTTTGATACCTAGAGACAGTATAATATATGTGTTTTCATCAAATATGCATTTCATTCAATGTCAATGTGAAAAACCTCTTGGATTATGCAGTGAATTTATGAAAACTATGGATCTGAAAGTGGAAGTCTACGTTAGTGTGCTGTATCAAGTATGTTTGCCAAAACAACATCGAATTGTGATTTACTCAGCGCCTGAAATATCGTTTCAAACGTAATTAGGGGCATATATAAAAAGTCGCATAAATCTTTGAGGAATCATGGTATGCGATGTACTTCTGCATACCCTCAACAAATCAGACACTAAATAAAAGATTTTTGCTTCATGTTTTCGTATAATGCCAATTGAAGTTTTTTATACCAAGAAGCGTCCTAATCTTTATGTTTTTGTCATTTCTGCGTTTCATTCAATGTCAATGTGAAAAACCTCTTGGATTTTTCAGTGAATTCATGCAAACTGTGGATCTAGAACTGGAAGTCCATGTTAGAGTGCTGTATCAAGTATATCTGCCAAAAAAACATCAAATTGAGATTTGCACGACACCTAGAATAGCGATTCAAACGTGATCAGGGGCATTTTTAAATATTCGCATACATCATTGAGAAATAATGGTATGCAATGTAATTCTGCATGCCCTCAACAAATCAGACACTAAATAAAAGATTTTCGCTATATGTTTTCGTATAATACCAATTGAAGTTATTGATACCTAGAGGTAGCATAGTCTATGTGTTTTCGGCAATTTTGCACTTCATTCTATGATAATGTGAAAAACTTCGTGGATTCTGCAGTGAATTCATGCGAACCGTGGATCTGAAACTGGAAATCCATGTTAGTGTGCTGTTTCGAATATATTTGCCGAAACAACATCGAATTGAAAGGTGGACAGCATTAGTGGACTACTTGCATTTTTTCCCGTGGAAAATATAGAGTAGACTACTGGATCGTAGTCGCCTCTGTCATCGCTGTGTCAGTGATAGCACGGGCCATCTAAAGTAGACTACTCGACAGTAGTCTCCTTTAGATTTACTGCGGAACTCGTGTTTTTGCCTTGCTTTGCGAGCACAGCTCTACATAGGCATCTTTTAAAGCTGCTCTGCGATTGGTTGTTCGAGAGAGCTAGCTCCCACCCTTCCTCCTTCTGGTGTAATTATTTTATTCCAAATAAGTTAATTTTTTGCAGCTCAATCAGTAGTTTGGTATACTTTAAATATCTCTGTGTACCTTAAATATTAAATATAAGAATGCCAGCACTTGTTTTAATTTTAAAACGCAGTTTAAAAAAAAATACGCTTAATCATACGAGTATATGCAAGAAAAAATTTTCTTAGGTGAAAATGTGAGGATTTCAATGTCGTACTCAATTAAACAAAGTTTTTTGCTTCTGTGTAATTAAACAACAATTTTTATAGACAAGGCAATTCTATTGTTTACTTAATTTTGTCTGATAACTTTAAGTAGGCTATGTGTTTTCGGCAATTCTGCATTTCATTCAATATCAATGTGAAAAACCTCTTGGATTTTGCAGTGAATACATGACAACCATGGATCTGAAGGTGGAAGTTAATTGTAGTGTTCTGTATCGAATATATCTGCCGAAACAACATCGAATTGGGATTTACTCAATGCCTGGAATAGCGATTTGAATGGACGTAGGGGCTGTTTTTAAAATATTGCATAAATCTTTGATAAAACATGTTCTGCAATGTACTTCTGCATACCTTCAACAAATCAGACACAAAATAAAATATTTTCGCTATACGTTTTCGTATAATGCCAATTGAAGTTTTTCATACCCAGAGGCAACATCATCTATGTGTTTTCTGCAATTTTGAACTTCATTCAATGACAAAATGAAACACCTCGTGGATTCTGCACTGAATTGATGCAAACCATGGATCTGAAAGTGGAAGTCCATGTTAGTGTGCTGTATCAAGTATGTCTGCCAAAACAACATCAAATTGATATTTGCTCGGTGCCTAGAATAGCGATTCAAACGTGATTAGGGGCAATTTTAAAAATTCGCATAAATTTTTCAGAAATATGGTATTCAATGTACTTCAGCATACCTTCAACAAATCACACACAAAATAAAAGATTTAGGCTATATGTTTTTGTATAATACCAAATGAAGTTATTGATACCAAGAGGTAGCATAGTCTATGTGTTTTCGGCAATATTGCACTTTATTCCATGACAATGTGATAAACCATCTTGATTCTGGAGTGAATTTATGCAAACCGTGAATCTCAACCTGGAAGTCCGTGTTAGTGTGCTGTAGCGAGTATATCTGCCGAAACAACATCGAATTGAGTTTTACTCTTCGCCTAGAATAGCGATTCAATCGTGAGTAGGTGCAATTTTGCAAATTTGCATAAATCATTGAGAAAACATGGTATGGGATGAACTTCGAAATACCTTCAACAAATCAGGCACAAAATAAAAGATTTTTGCTATATGTTTTCCTATAACGTCAATTGAAGATATTGATACCTAGAGGTAGCATAATCTATGTGTTTTCGGCAATTCTGCACTTCATTCAATGACAATATGAAAAACCTCGTAGATTCTGCAATGAATTCATGCAAACCATGGATCTGTAATTGGAAGTCAGAGTTAGTGTGCTGTATCAGGTATGTCTGCTAAAACCAAATCGAACTCAAATGTACTCAGTGGCTAGAATAGCGATTCAAACGTGAGTAGGGGAAATATTTAAAATTCGCATCAATCTGTGGGAAAACATGGTATGCGATATAATTCTGTATACCTTCAACAAATCAGACACAAAATAAAAGATATTCGCTATAGGTCTTCGTATAATGCCAATTGAAATAATTGATACCTAAAGGTTGCATAATCTACGTGTTTTCGGCAATTTTGAACTTCATTCAATGACAATATGAAAAACCTCGTGGATTCTGCAGTGAATTCGTGCAAACCTTGGATCTGAAAGTAGAAGTCCATGTTAGTGTGCTGTATCATGTATATCTGTAAAAACAATATCGAACTGAGATTTAATCTGCGCCTAGAATTGCCATTCAAACATGAGTAGTGGCAATTTTAAAATTCGCATCAATCTCTGAGAACACATGGTATGCGATGTACTTCTTCATACCTTCAACATATCACACACAGAATAAAAGATTTTCACTATAAGTTTTCGTATGATGATAATAGGAAGTTATTGATACCTAGAGGTAGCATACTCTATGAGTTTTCGGCAATTTTGAACTTCATTCAATGACAAAGTGAAAAACCTTAAAGATTCCGCAGTGAATTCATGCAAACCATGGATCTGTAAGGGGAAGTCCATGTTAGTGTGCTGCATCAAGTATGTTTGCCAAAACAATACCGAACTGAGATTTGCTCTGCGCAAAGAATTGCGATTCGAACGTGCGTAGGGGCAAATTTCAAAATTTGCTTAAATATTTGAAAAAGCATGATGTGCGATGTTCTTCTGTATACCTTCAACAAATCAGACACAAAATAAAAGATTTTCGCAGTAGGTTTTCGTATAGAGCCAATTGAAGTTTTTGATACCTAGAAGTAGCATAGGTTATGTGTTTTCGGCAATTCTGCACTTCATTCAATGACAATATGAAAAACCTCTTGGATTCTGCAGTGAATTGATGCAAACCATGGATCTGAAAATGGAAGTCCACGTTAGTGTGCTGTATCAAGTATGTTTACCAAAACCAAATCGAACTGACATTTACTCAGCGCATAGAACAGCGATTCAAAAGTGAGAAGAGGCAATTTTTAAAATTTGCATAAATCTTTGAGAAAACATGGTGTGCGATGTACTTCTGCATACCTTCAACATATCACACACGAAATAAAAGATTTTCGCTATAAGTTTTCATATAATGCCAATTGAAGTTATTGATATCTAGAGGTATCATAATTTATGTGTTTTCATCAATTTTGCACTTCATTCAATGACAATGTGAAAAACCTCGTGGATTTTGCATGGAATATTATCCATTGCTAATTGAACGCTAAAGGTATCAGTAAAAGATGGATGAAATCCCAGCAATACTAAAAGAAAACATTTAATATTCAATCATCATCGTTCAAACGCACCGGTCGTCAATAAAAAAATGGTCAATAACATGGTGGTCGTCAATAACAATTCTCAACAATGTTGATAAGAAAGTGAAAAAGATGGATAAAATTCCCCCAAGGTAAAAGAAAGTTTTATAATATTCGACCATTGTTCATTGAACGTTTAAGTCGTCAATAAAAGATAGGACGAACCCAACAATGTCGAAAGAATAACAATATATGCCAACGATTTTGAATAATAGAAAGAAAATGTATGGTTATATGTTAACAATGTTGAAATGTGAAATTTCACAGCGATGTGCTGCACTGCAATGATATTGAAATACGCCAGGAAAATAAATTGTTATGTGCTTCGAAATACATTCATTATTGGCAGGTTAAGATAGGAATATTTTTATTATTATCTATGATATTACGGGAGAAATTTGACCCTGGAAGCTCAAATTTCTTTTCTCCAGGGGGTGGCATGTGTGGTGATAGTAGTGTTAAGGCATAGTGATGTGGAATGATGTGTTAACATGTAAGGATATGGGTGATAAATTATAAGGATGTGGGAAGGTGAATATGTATGTGTGGAATGTGAGCAGTTGGGCCGCAGACCCAATAAAAGTCAACGGCTATCGCGCAGGAAAACCGCAAAAACAAACAGAAACGGAAACGGAAACAAGCAAGACTAAAGTGAAAGGATGGGCCAAAAACGAGGAGCCGGGGTTCTAGAAAACACCACCAGATTATATAAGCAAGATTCAGAAAACCAACAGGGAAGAGAGCAAGGCGACAAGTGTGAGCGACAGTGCTAGGAGCGAGAACGATTAGACTGGGACTGGGACTTAGACTTAAACTGGGGAATTAGATCTCAACAGCAATGTAAATTTATGATAAAACATTATGTGCGATGTACTTCTCCATACCTTCATCAAATAAGAGACAAATATGAGAGATTTTCGCTATATGTTTTCTTAAAATACCAATTGAAGTTTTTGATACCTAGAGGTAGCATAGTCTATGTGTTATCGGAAATTTTGTTCTTCATTCAAAGACAATGTAAAAAAATTCATGGATTCTACCGTGATTTCATGAAAAATCGTAGATCTGAAACTGGAAGTCCATGTTAGCGCTGCCGACATGGTTGACGCAGCTAGAAAAACGGCATGGGACTTGGGTAAACAACCGAATAATTATCGAAGTAATTATCCGACCCAAGAATGGGCCCGAAGGTTCGTTTCTATAGCCTCATTCTACTCTATTAGTGTGCTGCATCGAGTATATCTGCCGAAACAACATCAAATTGGGATTTACTCATCTCCTTGAATAGCGATTCGAACGTGAGTGGTTCAATTTTTCAAGTTTGCATAAATCTTTGAGAAAACATGGTATGCGATGTACTTGTGCATAAATGCAACAAATCAGACACACAATAGCAGATTTTTGCTATAGGTTTTTGTATAATGGCATTTGAAGTTATTGATACCTAGAGGTAGCTTAATATATGTGGTTTCGGCAATTCTGCACTTCATTCAATGAGAATGTGAAAAACCTCTGGATTTTGCAGTGACTTCATGGAAACCATGGATATGAAAGTCTAAGTCCATGTTAGTGTCCTGTATCAAGTATATCTGCCAAAACAACATCGAATTGAGATTTACTCGGCTCTTAGAATAGCGATTCTAACGTGATTAGGGGCAATATTTAAAATTTGCATAAATCTTTGATAGAACATGATGTGTGATATACTTCTGCATACCTTCAACAAATCAGATAGAAAATAAAAGATTTTTGCAGTAGGTTTTTGTATAATGCCAATTGAAGTTTTTGATACCTAGAAGTAGCATAGTCTATGTGTTTTTGGTAATTTTTCACTTCATTCAATGACAATATAAAAACTTCGTGGATTGTGCCGTGAATTGAACGGTAGAAAGCATTAGTAGACTACTTGACACATTTGCCAAAAACCAGGGATCGTCGAGCAAGAGTAGACTACTGTCCGCTAGTCTAGTCTTCTCGTATGATCATGTCTTGTTGGCGTCAAGGTCAAGTAGACTACTTGCATTGGTCTAGTTCACCAGTTCCAAGGCCGCAGCGATGCTGCCCAGGTTAAGTGGACTACTCTCAGTTTACCAAGTCCGTATAAGAGAACTAATGTGATTGGTTGGTGATTTCGTTGTGACTTGTGATTGGGTGGTGTTTTCGTCGAAAAAAATTGTGCACCATCCTTTTTTTGTGGGTAACAAATGTTAATTTCTGACTATTAATATCGAGCTCAAAACATTTAAATAATTTGTTGATATTGTTTTTTTTAAATAAACTCATTGTAAACAAACTCGTAGAACGTGCATCTGACTAATCTTGAGGTTTAAAACTTAACTGAAAATAAAATATATGATACTAAAGCTGATATGAATTTATTTATTACTATTGAAATAACATTTACAATATATAGACTTGGGGGACGGCCATAACTGCAAATAATATACAAAAAACTTGCTTTACAGTTTGCAGTACATCATTTTAGGTTACTACCAGGCCTTAACATAAGTTTTATCCGTTTCTTGATTTATAACTTTAGTGCACGATTATATTAATCATACATATGTGTGGCTATCAAAATCCCTTATACATTATTTATACCTTCAGATTCTGTGATAATTATTATAATACATATAATTGACCCAAATTTACACTCCAAGCAATGAGCAGATCAGGCATATTTTTCTACATGAATTTCGAAAGAGCAGTGCAGCAAGTCCAGCAACAAGATCGCTCACGAACACATACCGAAATCATTTAGTGATCGTAAGGAGTTATAGATGATAATTTCACATTCCAGAAAGTAAGCTTTTAGTCTTAAGGACGAGCTGAAAAAATAATGCTCAAAAATACTCAGTTTTGAAGAACTTATTGCTGGCTGCCATTGATGATTCTTTCAAAACAACTAGAACAATGAGCAAGAAGTTTAATGTGAGCTGCATGATCATATATCATGAAATTATATGAATTGCTAAAGTCTCCAATGCTGGAAAATGAATTCCACAAGATCTTTCGGAGAACAATTTTCAACAACGTGTGAACTGTTGTCTTACTACGGTATCTTCAATTTCAAACCCAATTCTTAGATAGAATCGTTACTGGAGGTAAGAAATGGATACCGTACAACTATGGTAAACGTAAAAGACTGTGGCTCGGCCGTAATTCCAACCTTATTCCACAGCCTCGACGTAGTCTGCAGCTGAAAAAATTTCTGTGTGTGGCGGGACATAAAGGGAATTGTTCATTATGAGCTGTTAGGTGGCAATCAAACCATAACTTGTGCAGTGTACTGCCAAAAGCTATGCCGTTAGAAGACTGTTCTAATGAAAAAACGACCTTCGTCGGTAAACAGAAGAGGAGTGATCCAGCAACATGACAATGCCAGACCCCATACTTCAAGAGAGACGAAGAATTTCATTGAAAAGTTTGGTTGGGAAATTTTGATTCACCCACCATGTTCTTTCGATCTTGCTCCAACAGATTAAAATCTCTTTAGGCGCCTGCAGAATCATCCTTCAGGACAAATCTTTACTTCAAGAGAAAAGGTTGAAATAAAGCCAGTTTATTTTTTGAGTCAAAACCAAATGAATTGTATGACAGAGGCATCAAAAAATATATAGAAAGGTGGAAAGAAGTCTTTAGTGACAATGGTGACTATGCAATGATAAAATAAATCTTGGTTTCGCTGAATTTTCATTCCAACCAAAAAATTGACAGAACTTTCGTTCCAAAAATAGACTGAACTTTCGTTGCAACCTGATACTCGACGTTCAACTCCCGGCATAACTTTTTTTTAGATTCTGTTATCGACTACTTTTATCCGTGTTATTTCATATGTCAGCAGACGACAGCATGGCCGACTGGTGAACGAATCCCCTGGCGATTTGAAGGACGTGAGTTCGAGACTCTTCCCCTGTGGTCTTTTTGTGCATGACCATTGGCGGATAGAATGATTTTACGGCCAGGGACTTTGGTACCGATATAAGAATGGGCCAAAAGGCATTATTCTATTAATATTACTAAATGATTTTGCTAGAAATAGATAATTAGTTGTATACATTCTTGGTATACGAATAACAAATATATTGACGACTAATTTCATCTTTGAAACCTAAAATTTATTTGAATTTTCCACGCCATTAACAAATGATGCCATGTTTCGTGTATTACCCCAGTATTATCAACCAGAATTCAAACGAATCAAGTTGTCCACGTCCAATTCGAAACTCACGTACGTGATTTTGTTGAAGAAATTCAACTTTGGCCGTTATTTGCATCAAATAACTCCTCCTGATCTAACTTAGCCTAGTTTCAAGTGCCAACTTCAAATTACCTGACAAACAATGATTTTAAAGTCCATAATTTTTCTGTCTTAGGCCCAATGGAAAAATGTATCACATTCAAGCTGTAACTATGACCTTCTAAGAGATACAAAATTTATTCAACAAAAATATCTCCAGTGAGACAATGGATATCCAATGTCATTTTCAATTTATTCAGTTTAAATTGTAAAAATAGAATTGAAAAGCAAATTTTAAGTGAGTGGTTGCTCTTAATGGCCTAAATTATTCTCTCAATACCCAGGTTAACACTTGTTTTGGTGGCGATAATTTTTGAGCTGTTATAATGTATATTTCCAGTGCTGATTTCAGGTATGCCGTCCATTTTCTCTAACACCTCCATTTTTTGTAAAATATGCATCGATTTATCCATATCAATCTTTTTTATATTGTTCACACGAATCATATAATAAAACGAAGACTGTAAACAGTTTATTGTCACGAATATACAAATGCATGGAACAAAACCTAATACACGTTCAAAATTTTTTCTTGAAAATATTGCAAGTAAAACCATAAATAAAATGAGCATTAGTTACGGAATTTTGTTTGATGAATCATTCGTGAATTATTAACTTCGGTAAAACAGTTGTTTTATTAGTTCTATTATCAATCTGTCGTCCTATGAGTCTTTCATCGTCCGTGACAGCGATCAGGAGTGATGATCAGGAGTGATCATCAGGAATGATGATCAGGAGTGATGATCAGGAGTGAAGATCAGGAGTGATGATCAGGAGTGATTACCAGGAGTGATGATCAGGAGTGTTGATCAAGAGTGTTGATCAAGAGTGATGATCATGAGTGATGATCATGAGTGATGATCAGGAGTGATGATCAAGAGTGATGATCATGAGTGATGATCAAGAGTGATGATCAAGAGTGATGATCGAGAGTGATGATCGAGAGTGATGATCAGGAGTGATGATCAGGAATGATGATCAGGAGTGATGATCAGGAGTGATGATTAGCAGTGATGATCAGCAGTGATAATCAGCAGTGATGATCAGCAGTGATAATCAGCAGTGATGATCAGCAGTGATGATCAGTAGTGATGATCAGCAGTGATGATTAGCAGTGATGATCAGCAGGGATGATCAGCAGGGATGATCAGTAGTGATGATCAGTAGTGATGATCAGTAGTGATGATCAGTAGTGATGATCAGTAGTGATGATCAGTAGTGATGATCAGTAGTGATGATCAGTAGTGATGATCAGTAGTGATGATCAGTAGTGATGATCAGTAGTTATGATCAGTAGTTATGATCAGTAGTTATGATCAGTAGTTATGATCAGTAGTTATCATCAGTAGTTAGATTTGTAATGAAAACCAAGGGTGAGAATGAGAAGCAAATTTGATGACTAAGAAGTTGAGTATGAAGACAAAAACGAGATGTGAGATCTGACGAGACGAGATGTGAGAAATCTGATGAGGTTGTAGTGCCTCGGAAATATCGTAATTAATTTAGAATGATCTTGGAGTAGTTACAAAAATATGATGTATTTTAGTAATATTTTAGAGTTAGTTTTTATACTAATTTCCCGTCATATGACACTAGTATTTTAAAGTGAAAATTAAGTTGTAGTCGCGGCTTCAAAATTGTAACCCTAGTCTATATGAGACCGTAGTCAACCACGCGCCTATAGGCTCGGTGCCAGTCAGTTTCCTCGCAACCATTATCCAGCGAACAGCAATTTTATTCGCGCTTACAGTCTCTCTCGGACGGATAAGTTTTTTATTGACAATGTGTTAGAGAGTTTTGCATTTCACTTACGTACTAGATATTCTTTGAACTTGTCTTTTTGCTGAGCCTATATGTTCCCCTGTATGTTTAAGATTTCCTTTTTGAAGCAGTTTTGATACCATGTGTACTTGACAGATTGTATGGCAAACATTTCATTTCATTGTGCTTATGATTTCATTCAAACGATTTGAATTGTGTTTGAAGTGTTCGTGCTTTGATATATAATTAATCCATATTTAGAACGTTTTTAATACTAACTATTGCATCAGCCATCAATTTCATTGTCTAATTTCGTCTCACTCAAGTCTCTACGTTCGAGTATTTTATGACAAGCATACCGAAAGATCGACCAGCCATTTTGATACGGTTATTAAATTTCATAGCTTCGGGTAGAAGCTGCCTATCGATATCTCGTTTTGTGTTTCCTGTAGCAGCCAGCTTATTAGGTACGATTCTTTAATATTTTACTCAACAGTGGTATTATAAATTTGCCTTGTGCTATTGATTTTTTTGGCTAAATTCTGTATTTATTTCGAGTTACTTATTGGTCCTTAATCGGGGAGGTTTCAGTTACGGGTTTCAGTTTCAGTTCAGTTTCAGTTCCAGTCTCAGTTTACGGATTTCAAGTTCTCAGTTTCGGTCCTTGGTCTTGGCCTTAACTGCTGCTCTGATTTTGATCGTGTCCAATAATAAATCTGCAAGCTACGAAGCCGATCGTATCAATTCCTTCGAAGAACATCACCCACGAAATAATTATTACTGAAAAATAACACGTTCCCCAAAAGGTATTAGCAGGATTGCCAAGTGTCTAGAAGAAAAGTTTTGGTTGAATTTTTACATCTCCACAAACAAACAAACACAATGACAAGGTTAATCAGAATGAAATACAGCAGTAAGGCAGACTTATCTCAAAAATTTCATGAAAGCTGGAATTTAACCTTATAGAGATATAAGAAGCAAGTTCCCATCAAATAAACAAGGAATCTAGTCCTCCTTAAATAAGTCTATTTTTAAGACTAAAACTGAGCAAAAGTTGCTTCAATGAACATGGAAATCTACACAAGATAATTGAGTTTTAATAAATTCAGTTTAATCTACTGAACAAAGTCCTTGCTTTTTAATGTTTGATTTAGGATCAATTAAATCTACAGAGAGAAATTATTATTTGGTTCATATAGTAACTAAATCTTATGAGCACAATTGTTGAACACCCAATAAGGCATCTCGTGAAAAAGGTCGCTCAAGTATGAAGGGCCTAAAAATTCAAGCACAAGAATAATTTAATTAATCCTGCAATATTGCTAAGATACAGGTACAATATAGCAACCTAATAAGAACAAAAGTTTCTATAAAAATAAATAGAACATCCTAATTAGGGCATGAATGAAATACATCCTAAACATTGTACAGGAATAATATGGACATCCTATGACATGGTAAAAAAATAAAGGAAACCAAATAAGTGATAATATAGCACATTATGGATATCTTTAATCAACGGCTATTTCATCTAGCGTAGGATATACCTAGCAAACCATAATATTATGGTTAATCCATGAAATTTAAAATTTTGAAAAAAACTATGACCTGAGGCAAAATACTGGTAGTACTAAAAAACTCTACAATAATATCAAGAGGAAATGATTTATCAATGATATATGGATAGTAATTTTTAAATAAAAATTCTATGCTTCCAATAAGCACACAAAATGAATTAAAGGTAAAATA
Organism: Trinorchestia longiramus; assembly: GCA_006783055.1. NCBI lineage: Eukaryota > Metazoa > Arthropoda > Malacostraca > Amphipoda > Talitridae > Trinorchestia > Trinorchestia longiramus. Next base: position 113,283 of record VCRD01001464.1, on the reverse strand, counting down.
TACCTATTTTACAAGGGAATGAAATCAATATAGTTCTAGACTGAATACAAGTTTATAAAAATCTCTACTTCTAAGTATAGAATGCCATGCAGAGGAAAATTTGTGATTCAATACAATTTTTAGTTTGTTGTTAAATCTAGTAATCCAATTTATGGTTTAGCTACACCTAATTCTGCTGATCCCACTTATATTCAGGAAGTGTGCAGAGAAACTGAACAATAAAGAAAAAAGGTTATAGAAGAAGTTTACTGTGTCAATTGAACAGTAAAAGGAAAGTATTTTAAGTAAATATATTGGAGTAATGCAGAAGAGCTTGTACAGCAAAATGTAAGCGACATCTCACTATGGATAAGCCATAAAAAATCTGAACATAATAGGTGAGTTCAAACACAGAGGTCAGGTAGATTAAAAGATTAGATAAGAAATATTTTCAGTACTAGTTAAGACCACAAATTTGCTCAATTAAATCCCAAAGTACAAGTCCTAAAACTTAGTTATTTCAGGGATCTACCATAGGTCATTTTTACATACGCACAATCTACAAAATTTTACACAAATGATATGAAACAATCTTACACATATTTCCTGAAACAGATAGTGAGATTAAAAAAATATATCTAAGTCCTAAACACAATTAAATCTAAACTTACTGTAAAAACACTTCACTTCAAGGCACTAAAACTTACATTGTCTTCACTAGAGCTAAGTACAGAATACGTTCCTTTTTGAAACAGCCGGTATTTTCTTCTAAAGAGTGAAATTTAACACGTTGCCTCCGATTGCCTGACCGGTGTAAATCTTCACTTTCTACGCATAGTCACTAGAAGGATCTGAAAAAATTACAGAACCTAACCTAAGTGGTATACATACGTACCATTTCGGAGTCAACGTGTTAAAAAGAACCATAGCGACAGTTCTGTAAGTACTGAGAATGATTTTAACAAAGTACAGCGAATTTTTATAATTAAAAATTTACACGAATCTCACTTATAACTACAAAAACCTAATCACAAAAATACAAGAAATTTATTGTAAAAAGTACGATTTAATTTGTACGTAATTAATTAAAACGCATAATTTGAAATAATAGGAGTATGAGCAGCGATGTAATGCTACAGTTTTATTAGTTCTATTATCAATCTGTCGTCCTATGCAAAATCATTCGCCCTGCCGCGCGCATGCAAACGAAGGCTGGAGAGTGGAGACTAGAACGTAGTGGGCGAAGCGTTATCTTCTACCCTGATTCTTTAGATTTTAAATTTACTCAGCTCCGCTAGAAGATGAAACCTGAATGTTTAGCTTCGTAGCGGCAAAACCGCCACTGGCTTGGTCTGTCCGACACTTAGGAGGTCTTTAATTTTAAGAAAATAAAGAATAAAATATAAATATATGAGAAAAATTCAATGTTTATTAAGAAATCAGGTATACTGTACAAAAAAACATTTATAATGTGTTTATTTTATACAGTAGACCCAAGAAGTCTATAGATACTATTGGTGGCATTAAATAATGTCACATGTATTCAATCAATGGGATTGATGCGCCTGTATTTTCTTACACAGGTCAAATCTAAGCTCTATTTTTGTTAATGTTGGTTTAAATACAGTTTCAATATTTACTAAACTAGATCGATGTTTTGTTTTGAGATTAGTTAATGCTGTAAAAGCCCTTTCACATAAATATGTTGATGCGAAAGGTAGAAGAGTATCCATTGCAAAGCGTGACAAGTTTGGATATTCAAATTTGATGCCAACGCAAAACGAATTTAGACTTATTTTAGCAAACATAGTTTTTGGAGAAGAATCAAGAAAGTTCTGCAAATTCTTCCTGTGCCTTTAGTGTGAGATGACACTTTTTCGACTTTAGCATCAAATGCATTTTGGATCCAATCAAATCAGCTCATGTGTGATTCTTGAAGAAAATATCTTAAAATTTTCCCCTAAGCTTACCAAGTTCTCAATTATAATTGATTTGATTATTTCAAAATTTGTCAGTTTTCTATGATGAACTCTTCCAGCCATGGAAATGACTCACATGAGTTGCGTTTTACATTCATCAACCATACATTACCTTTCTTCAGGAAAGCTTGAATTTTTTAAGTTAATGTAAGAACATATGTATATTCGCCTTGTAATAATAAATTTAAGTCACTAAGCTTGTCAAGAGTATCTGATAAATAAAAAAGTTTGGAAAGCCAATTTTCATTTTGGAAATGTTTCACCAAATCTGAATCGTTACCAGATAAAAACGACATGACTTAATTTTTTTAAAGCGATCAGCCTTCTTAAAGCCCGACCTCTTAAAACCCATCGAATGCCGGTCTGAAGCAACTGGGATTCAAAATTTAAACCCATTTCTTTGCACTAATTTGTAAAGAGCTGAGTATTAAGAGCACGGGTTTTGCTGTAATTAATTATATTAACTGACTCTTGAAGCACTATATACAATTCTTCGTTATTGTTTTTCGTTTCTAGCACTTTCCAAAGAATCATGCAATGAGTGAAGGTTATACTTTCATTGCATACAAAATTGACTTTATTGTGGAAACCCACATTTTTCCCTGTCATTGCTATCCATTACTTCCCCTACCCCTCCCCACGTGATGAGGGGAGGGTGATTCAGTCTCTTCCTAGCTTAGCTGTCGAAATGGAAGAAAACATTGAAAGTAAATCGCTTGTATTCGAATGCCTGTCTGTCACTTGCACACCACTGCGTACAGAGCAACAAGTGGGAGAGGTGATCGGGCGAAACTCGAAACCTAGCCAGAGTCCGAACACTCGAAGCCACCAGTCCGAACACAGTCGTATCTTAGAAAAAAAATCATCCCATATCGGCAACACTCGTCACTGGGACTATCTAGAGTGATTAAAAAGTCAAAATATATTAGCGCCAATCGATTGAGTACGGTTAGTACTCCTAGTAGTAGGTTAATGTGAATTTATGTTACACGTATTTACCGTGTAATTGTAATGTAAATAAGACTTAAATTTTTTCTAAAACCCCTGGATACAGCGATAGGCGCTGTGGCGGAGTTACCGCAAAGGCAGGCCCCTTAAGTTATGTTCTGTAAATTTTATAGTGCCTTCTAGTGAAAATGACTGTACCCATTTAGAGTGCCCTCTAGTTATCATGACTGTACGAAGTGAAGAGTTACACCGGCTAGGCAATCGCTTTCAACATGTTGGGGTAAAATGAATAATAATTATATGAATTAATATTAATTTGCTATTAACATCACAAAATACTATGCTGAAAGACATCCTAATCAATGAACATGTTAACAGAAGGCTTGCTGGCGCCAGAGCCGTCAGATTCTTATGCAACAGAAACTATGTTCAAGTGGGCTATAGAGTGTGGCATTCAACGTCTGACGTAAAGTGACTGATTTTGTGTTTCTACGACAAAACAAATTTATCCACCTCTGCCATATTTATTGCAGCGTAACTGCCTAAGACGCATGCATATTCATCTTTATTGATGGTCAACAGTTTATTATTAGTTAATATTAGTTTCAGTGAAGTTTTCCTCATAGTCCAGCTTAGAGTTAAATTCAGTGCTTTAACATTTTGCAGTTAAGTTGAGTCAATGGTTGAATGTGTGCAGATCCGAAGCAAGGAGTTAACATCTCGGAAGTTCCAACGTTGCCACTGCTGGGTTCTTAAACCCAGTTCTTAGTATAGTTTGCAGTTTATATATGTAAATTACCATACATGTATGTAGTATAGTGTATTAATTCACTATGTATACCATGCATAAATAACTATATACATATTTAAGTCGTTCGTTTGACCAAAATCGGGACTGAAAAATCCAGCAGTTGCCTGCAACTGCAACCGTGGTCGAGTGGTCTGCGGCCTGTGTTTGGGATCATGTCTCTGCTTCGGGCAGACAGACCGCAGGTTCGAAACCCGGCAATGAATACGAGCTGTTTCTCGTTTTGCACCGTGAGCTCGCACTTATCGGTAAGCCCTTGATGCGAAAGGTAGAAGAGTATCCATTGCAAAGCGTGACAAGTTTGGATATTCAAATTTGATGCCAACGCAAAACGAATTTAGACTTATTTTAGCAAACATAGTTTTTAGAGAAGAATCAAGAAAGTTCTGCAAATTCTTCCTGTGCCTTTAGTGTGAGATGAGCCCATGGACACATCCCAGGATCATCGCATGGAGCTCACCATCATCCTTACTCTAAGAATCTTAACCGTAAGAATTTGAAAAACCAATGTACTAATGTCTATGTACTGTGTACTTGATTGGAAATAAAGTTGTTTGTTTGTTTGTTTGTCCTGTCTGTACCTGTACTTGATGCACACGGCCTGTAGACATCATACGTACATGTCTGTGAGCTTCCGTACATGTGCATTGAAACACCGACATGAACGTAGCTCTTTTCACGTTTACATAGCTGCACTTACATCTTAGTGCTGCGTGAAATGTGAGTGTGAAAGAGCTCCTACAAATCTTTTCGTAGATTTTATATCTCTATAAAGTTGTATAGGTGCAATTTTTTTGTGATAGCGGTGAAAAAAATTCGGCCATATGTTTTGGAAGAAATTCTAACTCCTATTACAATCTTTCTTAATCGTCTAAACAAGGCATAAAATGCACGTAAAACAATAATTTGTAAAATATTTGCATTGCAATGCTGTTTCATTTCACAAAGGTGGAGTGTCGCATCAAGCCAGAAATATATAGTATTAAAACCTAAAAATGAATATATCCAAAACACTTATTTGCTGTATGATCAAATTTAAATTATTTCTGCTATCCATAGCTAGAAATATCATATAAAGGTTCGTTTTGGTGACTTATTTCTTCTATGCACAAAATTCAGGTTAAACATGCGCTTAATAAACGTATTAAATGAATCGTTTAGATATATTAAGAAATAGATGTCTTAAGGATAGAATTTAACAATGCTATTAGTTGGAGATGTGTGTAAATATATGGATGAATATATAGAAGTTAAATAACAAATAAGAGAAACTGTTTTTTTCTGTTGACATGGTCATCGAAATTAGATATGAAACATAGTATTTAAATATTAAAGGTAAGATTTTTAATAACACTTTTTCGGGGTGGGGGTGGAATGCTTCTACTTAATCACCACTAGGGGTGGACATTAAAAATGGTTAAAGACCACTATTTCTGAGATTGGTACATTCTCTGATTAGTCTATATAAGTCACGTGTTAAGTTTGGATTATGATGCTCTCTGTTACCTTTGGGAATGTGGTTTTTGTCAGTTTTTGTGATGATAGCGTTGAATTCTGCTACCGTTTGATTTATGTCAATTATGGGGTTGGTGTTGAGTGCTGCGAAAAGTAGTTCTGTTTGTTCGGTGAACCTTTCCCAGTTAGCTTTTTGTAGTGTAGTGTTTGTGTGTTTGCCTGGGATGGGTGGTGAGGTCCTTGCCAGTGTGTACGGTGACTATAATAGGGACTCCGTTTTTTTTGTATTTTTGTATAAAGATATGTACCTTATCAAGATGTAAAATTCACCAATAGTATTCACACTTAAATGCGCAGTTACTTTTATTATCATATTCGTATTCTTCATTAGCCCCGTCTTTTCCTTGTGACATCAGATGGATTGTTTTTTTATAATTTTAACTTGAACAATAATAAACTATCAATTGACTTGGAACGTAAAATGTGCGTTCCATCATGTACATATCCATGTGTATGAAGAATGGTTATGACTTTTTCTCTGTTCGATGGCCATGTACGAGTATGTAAATAAATTAATTATTGATGTTAATGTGATATGTTTAATCACATTATGTTAAATCACATGTCAAATAAATAAATGCATGCTGCATACTTCAACTATATGGTATGAACATTATTTTCGCATACGCCAATTATACTTATGTTTTAAAGACTTTTCTTTCGAGCAGATTTATTCATTATCTTTTTTCCTCATGTAGTGAAGTTTCTATGGAAGAAAAATCCGAATAACTTGCAGAACGCAAATCTATTCAGAAGTTTTAAATTTCTGCCGAGTGACATAATACCTCCGACTAGTGGAAATAACATTAAAAACAAGCGTCCACATGTAAAATGAGTTAAATGAAAAGTTTTGCTGATTATAAATTGAAAATGGTGAATAGAATTCACAGTAGTATATCATTTCGTTAAGTTATTAGTCTGGTCCGATTTCCCATGTCGGCTGAACAGTCAAGCTGAGGAAACAGCTAAAAATTCGAGGAATTTGCTAAATGTTCCTCAAAAATTGCATAAGGAAATGCGAGTCCTGCAACGCTGTCACGTACGACAATGAAATACTTCTGAACACATGGATACGTTTGACCAGGAGAAATACGTTCCACAGAGTTAAATTTCCATAAAAAATTATGTCCATATTCCAACATCTGGAGGTGGAAAAGAATATTGACAGTGAATGTTCAGTTATTAATGGTGACTACATTTAATAGAAATCCCAAAGTAACCGACCTTAAAATTTGTAGTGCAATTCTGCTGAATAAGTTATTAACAAAAATTACAAACCTCAGCTATGTTTCACATGTGATGAGTCAGAACTGCTCTGGGTGAAATTGCCAGTGCTTTCATATTTTACTGTAAACAGCTTCCTCAGTTTCAAGTAAGTAAGGATACAGTAACCCTGATTTCAGGCAATAACGTTGCTGCACCCGACAAAGTGAAACCTCTGCTTCTACGTATCACTCAGGAAACCTGACTTTTGGTGAATGGTGAGAACAAAGTTTACAATTAATAAGGCGCATTAATGAAAAAGTTCGGGTCACGAAGAATGAATACATTTGCTGAGTTTAGTAAATATAGCGGCACTTTGGTCAACTGGTGAACGTATCTGCTTCCGAGCGGAAAGATGTATTACTTATACCAATAGATGTACTTAAAAAATACTTTAATATTCAAGAATTTTAAAATTTAATCAGGTTGTATTACATTCTGTATGTATCAACATTTTTAGAAACGAATGGATTCAGTATTTGTTTTCCTTTCGCTGAGATCCCAGTGTTAACATTACTACAGTTACTATCTAAGAAGTTTTTCTGGTTTAAAAATACTATCACGGAAATTTATGACGGTAGGACAGTACTTAAAGGTATCAGACAAAATTAAGTAACTAGTAGAATTACCTTGTCTATAAAAATTGTTGCTTCATTACACAGAAGCAACAAACTCTATTTAATAGAATACAGCATTGAAACCCTCATATTTCGTACTGAAAAAGTTTTTCTTGCATTTACTCGTATAAACGCGAGTATTTTTTTAAAACTGCGTTTTAAAATTAAAACAAGTGCTGGCATTCTTATATTTAATATTTAAAGTACACAGAGATATTTAAAGTATACCGAACTACTGATTGAAGTGTAAAATAATTAATTTATTTGCATATTAACACGTTAAGTGCGAAGTGACCCACCGGTGGGTCACTCAGGTTAGGTTCTGTAATTTTTTTAAAGCCTTTTAGTGACTGTATGTACAAAGTAAAGATTTACACCGGCTAGACAACCGCACTTAACGTGTTAATAATTACACTAGAAAAAGGAGGGGCGGGACCAAGCCCTTTCGAGCAACCAATCGCATAGCAGCATTAAAAGACGCCTAGGTAGAGTTGTGCTCGCAAAGCCGGGCAAATAAACATGTTCGGCATCAAATCTAGAGGAAACTACTGTCCAGTAGTCTACTTTAGCTGTCCCGTACTGTCGCTGACACAGCGATGACAGAGGCAATTACGATCCAGTAGTCTACTTTATATTTTCCAAGGGAAAAAATGCAAGAAGTCCACTACTGCTGTCCACTACTGCTGTTTGATGCAAACCAAGGATCTGAAAGTGGAAGTCCATGTTAGTGTCCTGTATCAAGTATATCTCCAATCAACATCAAATTGAGATTTACTCGGCGCCTAGAATAGCGATTCAAACGTGATTAGGGGAAACTTTAAAAATTCGCATAAATCTTTAAGAAACATGGTATGCAATGTACTTCAGAATACCTTCAACAAATCGGACACAAAATAAAAGATTTTCGCTATATGTTTTCGTATAATACCAAATGAAATTATTGATACGTTGAGGTAGCATAGTCTATGTGTTTGTGGAATTTTGTACTTCATTCCATAATGAACGTGATTAGGGGCAAAAATTAAAAATTCGCAAAAATCTTTTAGAAAACCTGGTATTCGATTTACTTCTGCATAGCTTCAACAAATCAGACACAAAATAAAAGATTTTCGCTATATGTTTTTGTATAATACCAAATGAAGTTATTGATACTTAGAGGTAGCATAGCCTATGTGTTTTCGGCCATTTTGCACTTCATTCAATGACAATATGAAAAACCTCGTGGATTCTGCAGTGAATTCATGAAAACCGTGGATCTGAAACTGGCAGTCCATGTTAGTGTGCTGTATCGAGTATATCTGCCGAAACAACATCAAATATAGATTTACTCTTTCCTAGAATACCGATTCGAATGTGGGTATGTCCGATTTTTCAAATTTGCATAAATCTGTCAGAAAACATGGTATGGGCTTGTACTTCTGCATATCTTCAACATATCACACACAAAATAAAAGATTTTCGCTGTAAGTTTTCGTATAATGCCAATTAAAGTTATTGTTACCTAGAGGTATCATAGTTTATGTGTTTTTGGCAATTCTGCACTTCATTCAATGACAATTTGAAAATCTCTTACATTCTGCTGTGAATTCATGCTAATGGATCTGTAAGTGGAAGTATACGTTAGTGTGCTGCATCAAGTATGTCTACCAAAACAACATCGAATTGAGGTTTACTCAGCGCCTGAAATAGCGATTGAAACGTGATGAGGTATCGAAATTTTCACTTTCGATAGGATTAATGTCGTTTCCGAACTATTGTATTCATACAAGGAACTAGGAATAAGTAGAAAAAGTACCGATATAGTGAGAGGCGGAGGCTTAGTAGGGAGGATTTTCTTTGAAGGGGGATTACGATTGAAGAGGCATTAGTATTGGGATCACTTATTTTTAAAGGGTCTCAGCGCCGTCGCGTTCTGAAGTTCCATCCGGTCCCAAACCGCCCAATTGTCAGTATTACACTTGTTCAGACTACAAGTTTCACTGCAGTGTGAAGCTGAGTCGTCGGGCTGCGTGCTGTGGTGGAAGCTGTTCCTGCTCCATCGTCGGCAGACGTGACGTTCTACTTCTTCCTTGCTTTCCCCTGCGTATATTTTGTGTTTTTTTAATAGAATTTCTTTCATTTTATTTTTTTGTGCAATCTAGCACCAAAGGTCTGACGCGCACTCCATGTTTTAAATAACTGGTTTAACCAGAACTCTAAATAAATACCTTAAAATTAGACTGTTGTCTAACTTTAAATTAAAATTACTTAAATTAGAGTGAATTCGTCTAATCATGAGGGTCTGAAAAGACTCTCAACTCTGAATTCTAATCTGTAAATTAAAATTTCCTCTTCCTTTCTAAACGTAAAAACTACTACTATCCTTTACTGTCTATGTGGAGTACGCTTCTTTAACTATTTTCAACTATCTTTAAATTCTAACACGCCTAGCAGTTTCCGATGGAAACACTGAAAATGCACGTATCTTTTAGGTTTGTATCAAGCATTCGAAAGTTAACTGAAATATCACCATACTGAAATTCTTCTTGCTAAGTCCACCATTACAGAGTAATTGATTCGTTAATTTCAACAGTACAAATACATTCGGGGTTGCTATCAGCTTTGGGACAGCGACGGGCGAACTCTTTCTAGTGCATGAGTCCTCGCTGTCAATGGTAGGTTGCTTGCCTACAGTTAGGTCCCTGAACTACATTTGGTATTAATATTAACATTTACCCGGCATTCTGTAAAATTTCATAAGAATCAATTATTTAGCGGCAGGAAGAAGTGGGAGCCCAAGGTCGTGCGTCGGCAGTCTTGGAGCACGGATCATCGGTGTCCTTTGCCACTGGTGTTCTGCGTACGGTACCTAAGATTAAGATTGAGAGCGGTTCGGATGGGGAGAGCTGACATTCCGGCTCTTGACCGCAGGGACTGACGGACTCGAGCGTGGGGGTGCTGAGGCTAACCGTTCTCTCCAGTTGTGTATTTATGTTCTGGCTCTCTATGACCTGAGTTAAACGTCACCTTATTATTCTTGAAGAGACGCCATGTTTATTGGACGGACGGCTTAAAACCCTAACCATTTTTTTTTGTTGACGGTCAAGTCGTCAAAATTAAATAATTAAATTACTTAAATGTAGAAATATTAAATTCCTCCTTGATTTAAAGTAAATAAATAAGATTAAATAACCATGACTATTTACCCATGAAGTGTCGTGAACTTTGTGGCGTGCAAAATTGGCGACAGAGGAACATTCTTTAAAATTTGCATAAATCTTTGTGAAAACATAGTATGCGATGTACTTCTGCATGCCTTCAACAAATCACACACAAAATAAATGATTTTCTCTATAAGATTTCGTATAATGCCAATTGAAGTTATTGATACCTAGAGGTAGCATAATCTATGTGTTTTTGGCAATTTTGAACTTTATTCACTGACGATATGAATAACCTCGTGGATTCTGCAGTGAATTCATGCAAACCATGGATTTGAAAGTTGAAGTCCAGATTAGTGTGCTGTATCAAGTATATCTGCCGAAACAACATCGAATTGAGATTACTCTTTCCCTAGAATACCGATTCGAATGTGGGTATGTGCAATTTTTCAAATTTGCATAAATCTTTCCGAAAACATGGTATCCGATGAACTTTTGCATATCTTCAACAAGTCGCACACAAAATAAAAGATTATTGCTATAGGTTTTCTTATAATGCCGATTGAAGTTATTGATACCTAGAGGTAGCATAATCTATGTGTTTTTAGCAATTTTGAACTTTATTCACTGACGATGTGAATAACCTCGTATATTCTGCAGTGAATTCACGCAAACCATGGATTTGAAAGTTGAATTCCAGGTTAGTGTGCTGTATCATGTATATCTACAAGAAAAATATCTGAGATTTACTCCGCGCCTAGAATTGCGATTCGCACGTGATGAGGGGCAAATGACAAAAATCGCATCATTCTTTGATAAAACATGATGTGCGATGTACTTCTGCATACCTTCAACAAAACAGACAAAAAAAGATTTTCGCTCAAGGTTTTCGTATAATGCAAATTAAAGTTTGAGATACCTAGAAGTTGCATAGTCTATGTGTTTTCTGCAATTCTGCAGTTGATTCGATGACAATATGAAAAACCTCGAGGATTCTGCAGTGAATTGATGCAAATCATGGATCTGAAAGTGGAAGTCCATGTTAGTGTGTTGTAATGTGCATATTTGCCGAAATAACATCGAATTGAGATTTACCCTCTGCCTAGAATAGCAATTCGAACGGTAGTAGGGGTAATTTCTCAAATTCGCGTGAATCTTGGATAACACATGGTATGCAATGTAACTCTGCAGACTTTCAACCAATCGAACACAAAATGGAAGATTTTCGCTATATGTTATCGTATAGTGACAATTGAAGGTTTTGATACCTAGAGGTAGCAAAATCTATGTATTTTGGGGAAATCTGCACTTCATTCAATGACAATGTGAAAAACCTCGTGGATTCACAGTGAATTCATGCAAAACACGAATCTTAAACTGGAAGTCCATGTTAGTGTGCTCTATCGAGCATATCTGCCGAAACAATATCGAATTGAGATTTACTCCGCGCCTAGAAAAGCGATTAAAACGTAAGTAGGGGCAATTTCTCAAATCCTTGTGAATCTGGGATAAAACATGGTATGCAATAAAATTCTGCATACCTTCAACAAATCAGACACAAAAAGGAAGATTTTCGCCATAGGTTTTCGTGTGCCAATTGAGAATTTTGATACTTATAGTTAGCATAATCTGTGTTTTTGGCAATTCTGCAATTCATTCAATTAAAATGTGAAAAACCTCGTGGATTCCGCAGTGAATTCATGCAAACCCTGGATCTGAAACTGGAAGTCCATTTTAGTGTGCTGTATCCAGCATATCTACCGCAGCAAGATCGAATTGAGGTTTATTCTGTGCCTGGAATAACAATTAGTACATAAGTAGGGGCAATGCTGCATATTCGCATAAATTTTGTACAAAACAAGGTATGCAATGTAATTCTGCATACCTTCTACTAATCAGCAATAAAATAGAAGATTTTCGCTTAGGGTTTTTGTATAATGCCAATTCAAGTTTTTGATACCCAGAGGTAGCATAATATATGTGTTTTCGGCAATTCTGCACTTCATTCAATGAAAATGTGAAAAACTTGGTGGATTCCAAGTGAACTCATGCAAACTAGAAATCTAAAACTGGAAGTTCATAATAGTGTGTTGTATCGTGCATATATGCCGAAACAAAATGAAATCTAGGTTTACCCTGCGCCTAGAATAGCGATTCGAACGTAAGTAGGGGTAATTTCTCAAATTCGCGTGAATCTTTGATAAAACATGGTATGCAATGAAATTCTGCATACTTTCAATAAATCAGACACAATAAAGAAGTTTTTGCTATAGGTTTTCGTACAATGCCAATTGAAAATTTTGATGCCTACAGGTTGCATAATCTTTGCACTTCATTGAATAACAATCTAAAAAACCTCGTGGATTTCGCAGTGAATTCATGCAAACCACGGATCTGAAACTGGAAGTCCATGTTAGTGTGCTGTACCGAGTATATCTTCCGATATAACAACAAATTGAGATTTACTCCGCGTCTAGATCAGCGATTGGAACGTCAGTAGGGGCAATTTCTCAAATTCGTGTGAATCTTGGAAAAAACATGGTATGGAATGTAATTCTGCATACCTTCAACCAATCAGACACATAATATAAGATTTATGCTATAGGTTGTCGTATAATGCCAATTCAACTTTTTGATAACTAGAGGTAGCATAATATATGTGTTTTCAGCAATTCTGCACTTTATTCAATGACAATGTAAAAAACCTCGTGGATTCCGTAGTGAATTCATGCAAACCAGGGATCTAAAACTGGAATTCCATGTTACTGCGTTGTATCGTGCATATCTGCCGAAACAACATAGAATTGAGATTTACCGCGCCCCTAGAATATCGACTCGAACGTAGTTAAGGATAATTTCTCAATTTCGCGTGAATCTTGGATAAAACATGGTATGCAATGAAATTCTGCATACTATCAACAAATCAGACACAATAAAGAAGTTTTTGCTATAGGTTTTCGTATAATGCCAATTGAAAATTTTGATACCCAGAAGTAGCACAATCTCTGTGTTTTCTGCAATTTCATGCTTCTTTAGATAATATGAAAAACCTCGTGGATTCTGCAGTGAATTCATGCAAACCACGGATCTGAAACTGGAAGTCAATGTTGGTGTGCTGTATCAAGCATATCTGCCGAAACAACATCGAATGGAGATATACCTTGCGCCTGGAATAGCGATTGGAACGTAAGTAGGGGAAATTTCTCAAATTCGCGTGAATCTTTGATACTATATGGTATGCAATGTAATTTTGCATACCTTAAACGAATCAGACACAAATAGAAGAGTTTCGTAATAGGTTGTCGTATAATGCCAATTGAACGTTTTGAAATCTATATGTATCATAATATATGTATTTTCGGCAATTCTGCACTTCATTCCATTATAATGTGAAAAACCGTGTGGATTCCGCAATGAATTCATGCAAACCACGGATCTGAAACTGGAAGTCTATGTTAGTGTGCTTAATAGAGTATATCTTCCGAAATAACATCTAATTGAGATTTACTCTTTGCCTGGAATAGCGGTTGGAACGTAAGTGGGGGCCATGATTCATATTTGCATAAATCTTGTATAAAACAAGTTTTGCAATGTAATTCTGCATACCTTCAACAAATCAGATACAAAAAAGAAGATTTTCGCCTTAGGTTTTCATATAATGCCAAATGAAAGTTATGATACTTAAAGGTAGCATAATAAATGTGTTTTGGGCAATTCTGCAAACATTTTCTGGCAACATTTCAACCGCAACTGCTTGTCTACAAGTTGAACGCCATGGGCTCCGTATGACAGACTTGCGTACAACAATCAATGTTCTGTGGAGTACGGGCACTTCTTTGGTCAACCTGTTGGTTTCTTCTTTGGAGCAGATTCAGTCTCTTCAAAGTTATTAATCCAACACTCTATCTCATATTCTGATGGAACAACACGATGACATCCTATGTTGTAAAAACGTCGGAACTCCCTCCGCGCAGCTGTCAAACTATCACCGTTTTCATAAAACATCTTTATGGCTAACGAATGCTATTGTGTGTTCCACTGATCCATGGTTACAAAATGGTGAAGTGTTTACTTGTTGTAGGTCACTGTCTTGCAGGGCTGGCCGTTGCTCATGTCTGCCAAGAGGCACTTCGAAAATTCCTGATTTTTTGGGTCACCCTGTATGTAAGGGTTTAGCTAATGTTGCATAACCCATCTAAAATTTTAAATGACATATTTGGTAATATTGCGCAGTTACGGTCTGAAATTTTACCTACATTTTAAATTAAAAATCTTTTTCTTAATAGGTCGACCATAAGGGTTCCTCTCAGGACTATAAGATAGGCAATAAGTTTAGATTAGTTATAGGAGTTCGTCTATCGTACACCACGGGGACTGTTGCCCTCATGTGGATACTGTTTGTATACCTCAGCCATGTAGGCGTTTGGGACTTCTTTCTTCCATGCCCACTTCCTTTCAATTAGTCTTGATATCTTCCGTGTGATCTCTTCTTCGTGTTTACTTACTCATAACTCCTAACGTGGTTTCTTCGTGCAGAGCATCCTGTGTGGGAACACACCTTGTGCAGATTCCGTGTTTTCTATAGTCCTAATAAATGATCCTGGATCTTTGCTCTCTCGTGTGTTCACATATTTTATGGCTTGGTAATCATAAACTAACGATGATAATAGTCATATTAACCACAATAATCATAATAATTTCACTGAATGTTTCATATTCACTGTTTTTTTTGTGTTACAAAATTGGGAGAAAATAATATTGGAGTAAAATAATTGCGACTGTGGCACTATACTGGTTAAAACAAACCTTTCTTTTATCATTGTTGTCTAATATTATATCCCTACCTTAACGGAGCATTGCAAGAAATGGACGTCAGTTTTGTTTCAGTGGAAAATGAGTTCTTTAGAGTAATTTTTCAGATGTGCGTTTATGTATTCAAGAGAATAAATAGAACTGTTTAAATACACTGAACTGTGCGACTGTTGGAGAAATAATTAAATAAATCTCAGGGAGAGGAAAGTGCTAAGTTTTAAAACATAGCTTCTCGCTGTAAAACTTTTAACATTGTTCTGTGAACTCAATAAATCTATCCACTTATATTTGTTTATTATACATGACTTTTATAATTTTTAATAGAACACATTACCAAGAGGGAAAAACGCACTTTGTTTAGGAGTGTAAGAATTCATTTAATATAATCTTACTTGAGCTGAAAATAATAATAAAGTATAAAGGTCCCCTATTTTCAAGGATATAAACTGGAGAAAATGTATTTTGTTTAGTTTAGATAGCATATTGAATATTTAGTTTTTTAAACTTTTCAAGTTACTAGATGTCAATAACTTTGTACCTTCGTAGCTGTTGCAAAGGCGATATAGCAGGATCGGAGAATATTTTTAGAGATACAAAATAAAAGAATGTGGTTTATAGGCTATATATAGAAGACAATCGTACAGGATTTCACGTCTGAGGCCTTCTCCAGAGAGGACATGGAAGGAGCAAACGGATTAAGAAGTCTACTTACATACAAAAACCAAACCTGCAACATACTATTGCGACCCACATTGGTTCTGCTGAAGTAACTAGCTTGATCGTATTCCAGTCGATGAATGTTAAATTCCCAAGGTAAAATGACGAGGACAGAGAGTACCAGCGTACTGTCCTCCTTGGGTGCAGCTCGGAAATCCTACCTATCCCTCTGAAGGATGCTAAGTTACAAAAATATTAGAAAGACAATCCTCTTGATCATACCCCCTGTTGCGGCTTCTCATGGAATGAATCTCAAATAAATGTATCTATCATGTCATCCTAAATACACTGTACATGATAAAATTCTTTTGTGCATCGTCATACATCGGCTATTTATGAAAATAATGCTGAGCAATATAGGTTGGATGTTACAAAACTTTATTGTTGTTCTTTTTTAAAATAAAGTGATAAATAGTAATTGAGAGTTAAACGATATTTTCTACACTTTTTTGCTCTTTCCTTTAGGTGGTTTATAAGCTGCATGAGTCAAGCCAAATTTTTAGACAATAATAATTGTTAGTCCTGGAACCTGGAAATCCAAGTTCCCTTTCATAGTGAAGCTAGTTTTGCATACGACAGTAAAGCGCACGTACACTTTAAAGTGGTGCCAAAATTATTACTCTAAATGAATTATATCTTAAGGTCTATTAAATACACTCAATCTACGAGTATCTTGATTATTCAATATGTAAATTTATTTTTTTAAGACAGAAGTAAAGTTCATACTAAAGTATTTAAATACGTTTCATGTATTCAGTATTTAGTGTTTAAATACTTTGAACGATATATTTACCATTTTATTTTTCAATACATTTGAATGTTGTATTCAGTATTTAGTATTTGAACAGATTTGATGTATTTAGTGCCCTACACTGACCACAGGTACATATTCTTGAACTCTAATTTTTATGCATCCAGTCGGTGGAACCCGTAATTAAATCAGGGCACATTTTTAAGCATACTGAGTAACACGTTCGTTAAATCAATTGATAACAAAGTTTTTTTCACCGAGTGAAGCGTTATGCAATGGATAAAATTCGTTGTACTGTAATTTAATTTTACTTCTGACCTAAACTTATGGGATACCAACCAAAAATATATTATCTTTTATTTATTTTAAGAACTACAGTTGTCGATGTAAGGTTAACATTGTTTATTTTAAAATGGGATTTATCATTTTTCCTTGCTAATAGGTTGGTGACAAAATTTTATTATGAAATCAAGGCAAAGGTAAAACTACTTTCAAAAATTTGACTTGAAACGAAAACTTGATGTGGTTGAACAGCAAAACGTTTTCATAAGCGAGCTTGCATGAAAGATTTAATCGTGTGAATGTTGGTGACAAGAGACTTATTTATTCTCTCTTTTAATTTCATACAATTGCGACGTGAACAGTGATGTATATTTTCTGAGTTGAATATGGCTTTTAGATGAGCTTTGTTTGTAGGTATTCCTAAGAGAGGACAGAAACTTCACTTATTTCGTCTTCTTGGACAAGAGAATTGCCTGGTTGTTCGGCAGAACACCTCCCTGGGCAATGGTAGCTACAGAGAGAAGCTAGTTTTGTTCCTCGTCATAGCGGTTACTAAACTGCAAGTGACGAGGAATGACAAGTCTTCCAGTTGTCCCAATAAGTTTTAACAGTGAACTCCAGAACTTCAGAAGCTATGTGTTTTATGATTGCCGTTGAATATGCGGGTACACTGGTTCCTTTACGCTCAGCGTATTAATCTTCGCACAGAAATCATCTTCAACGAAAAATGTTGTAAGTCTTTAAATTATTCGGTGTTATGAAACTCACTATCCAGCGACGCATTTTTTGAAAATATTTATGAAAATTAACTGCAACAGGAATATACAATTAAATGTTTAAAGTAAACAACGATAACGATATTACTCATCTTTCAACGATGATGCTAGAAAAATGGAGTACTTTGTAATTACAGTGGGAATAATAAATAATGGTAAACGCAGATTCTCGAAACTGAGATATTTTGTTATACAATCTGATTGTCATGAATGAAGGGGATCAGATTCATCTCTGAAAGGGAGATGAATAATAAAAGAAATAGCCCGATAACTTAACTAGCTCATGCAAAACTTGTCTTATCATATAATACCAAAAAAAGGGGAAGAGAGAAAAGAGATTGAATTCAAAGCGACAGCGAAAGAACCCTTGCTGTGAAGAGCAGAGGTTAAGATGTATAAACAGCCATCATAATAGGGAAATGAGCATTAAAACAAAGAGGAAGGCATAGAGGGAAAACTACAGACAACCGGCCTTTAGTTTATTGCTCAAGATACAATCATGAAGTGAGGAAAGCTGTGCTCTCAACAGAATAGAATTATTTAAAGTTCTATATATGAACGGGAACGTTGTCATAGAAACTCTGGAAACAAACAGGAATGAAGTCAAGAACAAAATATATCGTAGATAGACTCTCTGTGGTTATATGCTAGTACTTAAAAATCCTGTATTGTAGGAGAGACATAAAATAATCGATTCCCAGTTGCAAGCCCAATTTTTACCGAGAGTAGGTGAAATGTGTTATGAAAATCAGGCTAGTTTCTACGAAACAGATAATTTTTTGGAAGTTATACTTAGCTTCTGAGAACTAGGTAATCTTTAAACTTTATACTGCACATGTCAGATCAGAACACCTTAGAGCAATGTTATTGTGTCACGAGCGTAAAGGCCTTACGTCAATGTCAAATTTATGGCTCCAGGCTTCTCAGAGAAAGCAAGCTTTGTTATGAAACCATGTACAAGAACTATTAAAAAAGAGGCAAAAAGTGTGTGGGCTAAAGAACAAGGGAAAAAAATTCTGGGAAACCCGAAAAAAATATATGTGGATGGAGTTTCAAGAAGGGATCCTCGGTCTTCGTAGTGGTGGGCTGCAGTAAAACAAATTAAACCAGGAAGTGAGTGAGGATAGTTTCATGAGATCCACTGAAAAGTGTGACTGTAAAGACCCAAGTGAAGAGTGGTAAAATGTCAAACAAAAGTTCTTATAGAACGAGACGTTTATTCAAATAAAGTTATAAGTGAAAAAACGAGTGAATCAGCGAAAGATCTGCCGTTCAGTGGAATCAAGCAAACGGCACCACGGAAATAATCAACTGATAAATGTCATAAGTAAAAGGGCATTCTCGACAACTGTTAAAAGAATGAGAATGAAATAAATTAAACAGAGGTAACATGAGCTGAAAAGTAATGAATTCTCTTTGGATCACTACAGGTAGCAGGTCTTTCTTTGTGAAAGAAGATATTCAAACATCGAGAATCTTGTACAACTAGGAGATAGAGTTCTGTGAACACTGTGGGGAGGACAAGGTCACAGGATAACTCGTTGATGTGGGGGTTGTGTTGGACTGATGATTCAGCGACCAATTAAGTGACTACAAAATCTCTGTATAAGCGTATGTCATTAGGATTGGTTGTTGAATCGTCTTACCTGAGGTCAACTTGTCGAGTATTAGTAGGTGCAACAATCATTATACAGGGTGTCTCAAAAAACTGTACTCACGCTTTAACTGTCACTAACATGCTGCATTTTTTGTGTTGCAGGCCTTTTTTGTTTTGAGCATTTGCGAACATGATTCTTCAATTACATTTGTCTTCTGTATTTGAAGATATTCCATTTTACTCTATGTTCATATATAAAGGTTTTCTCGTCATTCAAAGTGCGAGTACATTTTTTTGAGACACCCTGTACATGTAAAATTAACATGAACTTGGTAGTTGCGTTGCATAAGTCATAAGGAACGGGGGGTTTTCACAAGTCGAGCAGGTCGTAGGCTGAAGGTTAATGATACGATACGTCCTTTCCTCAACGTTATGTACCATAAATTGAAAAATTTGGTAAATATATATAAAACATGTACTGGAGTATCATACACCCAATACGAGATCAGGAAAAACAGTCAAGTGTGAAGAATATTCAGAGAATTAGCAAGAAGTGCTTCACGTGAGTATTTACGATCTGGGCGAGTACCAAACTATTAATTAGACATTTGTTGCAACCCGTGTGTAATTACAGGTTAGTTGTTTCATG
This sequence comes from Trinorchestia longiramus, assembly GCA_006783055.1. Classification (NCBI taxonomy): domain Eukaryota; kingdom Metazoa; phylum Arthropoda; class Malacostraca; order Amphipoda; family Talitridae; genus Trinorchestia; species Trinorchestia longiramus. The sequence continues at coordinate 93,450 of VCRD01001464.1, read as the reverse complement.
TACGCCCTTTTTTGACCATGTTAGAAGTTATGCCTGTGTATCATAGAAAGGAATGTCAATACCGTCGGTGCAAGCCGTCGGTTTTAGCGTAATTATCAGCAGTGTATTGACGTTTGAGGTGTCAAAAGATGAAATTGTGAACGTTCTGCTACGTTCTACGTTCTTAGTTTAAAAGCTTTAGCATGCAAATTTGAGGTTTGCCGAGTTCAAAAAAGGTCACTTCCTTTATTTTTTATTTCAGACACATCAAACATACAAGTTTCTGCGAAACCGACAGCCCGGGCCACCTCTCGCGACAGCACCGTTCCCAGCAGTACCATTCCCGGCAGTAACATTTCCAGCTGTACCAACTGCACCTGTATCGTTCCCAGCTATATGATTCCCGGCTGTACCGTTCCCAGCTGTACCATTTCCAACTGTTCTAGAATAGAATAGAATGAGGCTATAGGAACGAACCTTCGGGCCCATTCTTGGGTCGGATAATTACTTCGATAATTATTCGGTTGTTTACCCAAGTCCCATGCCGTATTTCTAGCCGCGTCAACCATGTCGGCAGCGGGATTCGAACCCGGGTCTTTCCGCTCGCAAGCAGATTCGCTCACCAGTCGACCAAGCTGGTTCTATTCTCAGATATACCATTTCCCGCTGTACCGTGCCCAGCTGTACCGTTCCTAGCAGTATCAGTGATGTGACACGGCAACCAGAGGTAACTGCACCATCACAGGTAATTGCGCTCCAATTACCTGCCTGGTTAATGTTGATCTGGTGGTACGAGCTTCATTCTGAGCTACACAAACACACTGTTACAACATAAATATAAACACACTGTCATGGCACATACACTAACACATTGTCACAGCACAAACACACTGTAACAAAATACACACACTCTGTCGCAGCAACACGAAACAATATTCTTGATCTCGTTATAACGACTTATGATCTCAGCAAAAATGGATTAGAAGTTATGTACAAATCGGTGACCATCAGATGATAGACTTCACGCTCGAAGTACACGACCCTAACACAAGGGCTCAACAAAATTGAGTCCTAGACGACAAACGGACAAATTTCGATCTAATGAAAGAAGAGCTTAGCAGCATTAACTACGAAGTACTCATGAGGAACAAAAACGTCGATGAATGTTAGATGATATTCAAATTGCAACTGACACAGAGCACCATATCCAAGAAAGCAAATGGGGCCAACCAATAACCCACCTTGGTTTTTACAAGAAATTAAATGCCTTATTAATTACAGACAATAGTCATTCAGAAGACTTAAACGATACTAAACAGAACCCTATTGTCAAGAACATATCTGCACGTGCAGAGCTTTTAAGTGAACGATGAAATCTACAAATCCAAATAAAAAATTGCAGTTGCAGCTCCAGCCAAAACTAACTTGAAAAGCTTCTACGACTATGAAAATTATTCGCGACTCAAAAGAGACACTATTGGATCACTGATCGATCTCGAGGGCTCAACTCAAACGGATAATAAAACCAAAGTCAGAATTCTTAATACATACTTTACCTCTATGTTCACTTGCGATAACTTAACTGAAATCCCGCATCCCCATGCTTTAAATCCTGAAGAAAATCTGACAGATGACGTGTGTACAGTAAAAAAGGAGAAAAACAGCTCAGCATTCTGAACACATATAAGTCAACTGGACCCGAAAGCCTTGATCCCAGGATGCTCAAAATAACAGCAGCAGTATTTAACAAACCTTTAGCAAAGATCTTCACTCGATCGCTTGAAACTGGGATTGTTCCAAAAGGCTGAAAGAAGGCAAATGTCACTCCTATTTTTAAAAAGAGGAAAAAACAAACACCTAATAACTATCGTTCAATCAGTCTAACATCCGTCATATCTAAAACAATAGAAAGACTACTCAAAGTCCGTATACCGAAGCGCCTTAATGATGAAAATCTCATTACTGAGACCCAGCGTGGATTCAGGAAAAAACGTAGCTGCCTCACAAACATCATTCACATTTTTGTAGAAGTCAATTGCACATACAACCGTAAAAAGCCGTAGACCTTATAGACCTAGACTTTCGGAAAGCTTTCAACAAGGTTCCTCACGAAAGACTCATGACCAAAGTTGAAATACGTGGAATACAAGGCAACTACTCCCGACAGATACAAAACGGGCTCACTGGTCGCACACAACGAGTGACGATTCACGTTCAAACCAGATTTTGGACATATGCAACATCATGAGCCCCTCAAGAAAGTGGTCTAGGCCCGCTCCTCTTCATCATCTACATCAACAACTTTTATGTCGGGTTCATCAGCAAAATAAAAAAATTCACCGTTGGCACGAAATTCTGTCACGAAGCATTCACCGAAAGGGACGGAGTAACTATTGAATTCGACCTCAACCGCCTTCTATAATGGACTAAAACATGGCAAATGTGCTTCAATATTGATAGATGTTCAGTAATACACGTTGGTGCAAATAACCGGCATTTCCGACACACGATGAATCACATGCCCATTGAAGCAGTCCAGCAACAAAGAGATCTAAGTGTCATTGTCACTGACGATCTCAAACATGACATAGAAGTTGAAAAAAGGGCCAGAAATGCTTATATTCTTGGTTTCATCGCACGAAACTTAGAATACAAGTCATAGAACATAATATTACCGTTCTATGGAGCTCTAGTCCGACCACATTTATAATATGCTGCGCGTCTCTGGTCTCCTACCTTACGAAGAGATATTAATTTAATTGCAAATATTCAGCGTTAAGCAACGAAAATGATTCCAGAACTCCGCAATTTCAGCTACGCAATTTCAGCTTATCTCCCTCGAACAAAGAAGACTGTGAGGACAACTTATTGAGACCTGCAAGTATCTCAACAGCCTTTACGATATTACCCTAGAAGTACTGTTTCAAAGAGACGGTAACATGCGAACCAGAAATTAAGGCCAAACACCTAAACTGAAAAACTTCAAGAGATCTTAAGCTATGAACTTCATTCCTATTATAATTGCCACAACTTGGAACCAGCTACCCAAAAACATCGTTTCTGGTGGAACTATGAATAAATTCAAAAATCATCTTGACAAATATTTGATTACGAACTCCCCAGTATCATAACGTACTGATTCTATGTCCCTAACTCCCAGAGCCAAAGTATGATTAAGAATAATGCACGTGACTGAAACGCCTGTGAGTGAATGAAGTGCATGTACGTGACTGTATTGACTTACGAGATTATGATTTACGCGCATGATTGATGCCCCTACTTCAAACGGCATGGAACTTGGGTATCAACCCAAGAATGGGCCAAACGGCTCGTTTCTATTCATTTATTCTATCCCATTCGTAGCACAAACCCACTGTCACAGCACACTTTGTCACATCACAAACACAGACACATTATCATATCACAAACACAATACCACACTACAGAGACACTGTCATAGCACAAACGCAAACAAGCTGTCGCAGTACAAACACAAACACTCCGTTGCAGCACAAACACACTCACACTCACAGCACAAGCATACTTACACTTACAGCGCAAACTAGTCCCCACATTACACAAACACATTGTCACAGCACAAACACAAACACTGTCTCAGCACAAAGAAATACACTACCACTGCACAAACACCAACACACCGTCTCAGTACAGACACAAACACACTTTCACAGCGCTAACGCAAACACACTGTTTGAACACGGACACAAACACACTGTCACAGCGCCAACACAAACACACTGTCACAGCAGAAACACAAAAAAAGATTATGAAATAAACATATCGTAAAAGGAAAATAAAATGCATGAACCTCATTTTGTTTCGAACGGTGGACGGTGTTTCGAAACCTCATTTTATTATTTTTTTGTGATATTAAATGTTCTTTCCAACAACTCTCCCTCACTATCCAGTCCAGGGTAGATGTTTCATCTACTCTCCAGTTCAGGATAGATGTTTCACGTACTCTCCAATCCAGGGTAGATGTTTCACCTACTCTCCAGTTCAGGGTAGATGTCCCATCTACTCTCCAATCCAGGGTAGATGTTCCATCTTTTCTGCAGTCCAGGGTAGATGTTCCACCTACTCTCCAGTTCAGAGTAGATATTCAACCCTCTTTCTATTTAATGTAGATCATAATGTTTTTCGTATAGTTTCTCTTATCATATTTATTATATATCATTTATATAAATACCACGATAATAAAATTGAATTAGACAAATGAACTCTAAGTGTATTGATAATACTCCTGTATGCACCATGCACTGTGTGCATACTTCTATATAGTTCATGTACTGTGTGTGATATCACTTGTGTCTACTTCACTTCGTGTGTTAACACTTCTGTACAATCCACAGTGTGTATTTTAACACTTCTGTATATTCAACAGTGTGTATGTTAACATTTCTGGATACTCCAAGGTATGTGTGTTAACACTCCTGTATACTCCACAGTGTGTGTGTTTACACTTGTGTATACTCCATGCACTGTGTGTGTTAACATTCCTGTATAATCAATACACTGTGTGTGTATTAACACTCCAGTATGCTCCAAGCAGTGTGTGTGTGTGTGTGTGTGTGTTAACACTCATGTATACTCCATGATGCATCTTCATCTAAAGTAGATTATGATTTTTTTCATAGTTCCACTTCATCATAAATTATATGCCATATTGAAAAAAAATACCAAAAATTTACTTAGACGTAAATTACCGGTGAGTGAATTGACAGTATGCACCATGCAGTGTGTGTTAACAGTCCTGTACTCTACAAACAGTGTGTGTGTGTGTGTGTGTGTGTGTGTGTGTGTGTGTGTGTGCTCGCAAGATCCAGGGGCTTCTTTCTAGCATTCATTTGTCCAAGAAAAATCTTCGATGAGTTGTCTCGAATTATGAGGTGTGGGTTTGTCATACGACAATATTTTAGGTTTGTCATGAGTTGTCATATACATATGTCAAATTCTGTTAGTGGTGTGAAGTTTGAGTTGACCAACTATTGAACGTGAAGTCCATTTAGAACACACCAAAATTACCAACTATTGAACATGAATTCTTTTAAGAAATCAAGAAAATCCAAAACTATTTAACATGGAATCATGCATTTGGCTTTCTGTTTTCCTATGAGAGATTAGACTGTTTATTATCAATAATTTAACTATTTTATGATTATATGAATTTCTTATCGCAATATTTCCGGCGTGGGCTACTACTAGTGCCTCATTTTCTGGCCATGTAGATAAACTTCTGATCCAATGGTAAGCGGACATGTCCAATGCTTGAAAATTCTTGTATCCCCAAGTCGACCCCTTCTACCGGCAGAATGTCGAAGTTCTGGGTAATAGCGGCCGTGAAAAGGAACAGCTCCATGCGGGCCAGCAACTCCCCAGCACACTGGCGACGACCTAGAATATAGGTTTCTCTATTTCTATATGTAATAAAAAATTATGTTCAAATCAGAAACAGCTTCAGTGAAGACAGTATAAAAATACTGTCAAGCTGGGGGTCGTACATTTCCAGAGATGGAGTGAAGGCGGAGACTTACCCTATCACAGGGATCCCCCGTACAAGCTTTTTAGGTTCGTGGTACTTAAAGTAGACACAATGTTTAAGCGATGAATTTGAGATCAGGCTTTGGTATTTAACATGCAGCATTACTAACTAAATTTAAACCATAGAAACGGTTCGGTCTGAATCTTCCAAGGGTGATTGTGATTGTATGTTGTAACACTTGGGTGACAAAACTCAACGCACATCTATGCATAGAAGTGACTATTCAACTTGTTCGAGTTAAAGGTTTACAAGCTTTGTAACTCTCGTGCTTCTACTTAAGTTGCAGCTTTCAACTATACAAAATTTCATGATCTAATCTTTTTCAACCTCTAACTCAAGCTTAGAAGGAAAGCAGAACAGGTATGCCTGCTAAGACACGCAATGATACGCATATGCTTACCACACCTTGCGATCAGTGGAGCACACTGTACATCAATGTCACCTAGAAAATTGAACACATTATGGTTTGGTGAAAATTTTTCAAAATTGACTTTCACCCTTTCAAATTTTACCTGATCCAAAGGCAAAGAAGCCCTGCTTAGGAGCTGTGTACTTGGTACCGCTTTCATCAAAAAAACACAAATG
>VCRD01001464.1:72586-84386 GCA_006783055.1 Trinorchestia longiramus | reverse complement strand
ACCTCTCGTTTCACGAACCATTCACTTCTTCTGTTTTTCATCGACCAACTGAAAATTAATCAAGATTTTATTCTATAAGTACCTTGGCTTTTCATCAAGTGACACCATGCGGTCCCTTGGCACCACTTTATCTATTTGCTCCTGCATCCTCTTTCTGTAGTCAGGATATCGCGCCAGCAGGAAGGCAACCCACTTGAGCATGTTGTTGACAGTGTCAGAACCCGTTTGGAAAAGGTCGAAAACGATCTGATACAAAGCTGGAATAAAAGATGTTGCCTTAAATTTACATATGCTGAAGATCTTTACGTACATCATGGTCGTAGGTTAGAGTGTAACATTCGTCACAGTTTACTATTTCATTTCATTACGCTCGCTTTGTGAACGTAGATGCAATGGGAAGCTTATTTTTAAAACGAGTTTGACCATAAGAAGTTAAATTATAATTTAATTCTAACAACTACCAATCATTTCCCTTAAAAAATAAATTAGCTTATACTCGTCTAAAATGAGGACAAGTTACAGCAGGGGCACCAATGACTTAGAATTACAATACGTAGCTAAATATACTCAAGTAAACAGTTTCTTCTAAACTGGTACACCCGGACATGAAGACATTTGCATTTGTTTTATTGAATTTATTTGTTTGATTTACCGGTGGACGTGAGCTATGCAAAGGTGTTTCCATATTGAAAGAGAAGGAGGCTACCAACAGAAAAATGACACGTATTTTATAGTAGTTCTAAGCTTTCGGTATTCACAATATAATGATTACAATCAGTTTTGGGTAGTATTTAAATATAATGAATTTAAACACGTGTTTAAATAGGTATCTAAGTACATTTGAGAGTTTGAAAATGTATTTCATATACGTTCAAAAACATGTATTTCCATATTGTATTTAAATACAATATTTGTGTATTTAAATGCATTGAAATAATTTTTCATCTAGGTACGACAATTGAAACGAGTTTGAACGTTAAAGCACGACACATGAAATGCATTTAAATGTCATTGTAACGCAACAGCTCTTTTTTCACGTCTATAGCTTGACTAGTAGTTAAGGGTGAGTTTTAGTAAGGATTGGTCGGAAGTAACTGCTCTTAAACTCGTTGCTTGTACGCGTAAGCTATGGTTAAGATGGTATTTAAGAGTTCTCTTTACATAATATTCCTCACCCTCTTCAAGTACCAACAATAGAGAAAAGACGCCAAAGCACTCTATTTTTTATGTAAAACAATTTAAAATCAAAGAAAAATCTACCGTTAAACTCATATGTGAGTGCATGCTGAGTGGCCAAACGATTTCAGCCGCCATGAACAGTATAAGGAATTTTTACACTCATATTAAAGTACGCAAGACCTTTTATTCCACGATTCTAAAACAAATAATTCTTTGGTAAGTTACCAACTCTGTATGTACAATTTTTTTAAATTAGTAGGTTTTTATTTCCTATTAATTAACGATTTTTTGCAATGGTCATGGGAAGAATTCACGGCAAATATTGTAACGTATATACAAGGGTCCATGCTGTATAACAGAGAATAATTAATAATTGTAAAACTATTTGCTTTCATATGATAAGTTATGATGTTTCTGTCACTTATTTGGAAGTTTTTGACATAATTAAGTCCCCTTTCTCCTTCTTTTCTATGTGACAAATATTTCAACCACAATCTATTGTGTGGTAAAAATTTTATCTCTTTAAGCTGAATCCAATATTTGTTCTTTCATAAAATAATATTTGTGTTGTATGCGTGGAATTCTCGAAATCTCGAGCCCCATTTTTATCATCCCTGGCAGTGAAAGCGTTTTTTAAGGTTATAAGTAGCTCAAGTATGGAATGGAAAATACTCCAGGATACGTTAATTCTGCTACTGAAACACAAAGATTATCTCAATAAAGTTTTTCTGCACTAGAGTTCCCAGCCCTGAAAACTATAAACTAGAATTCATTGATGAATATATTTGTGTTTTGAGACCCATCGGTACTGCAATCGACCACCTGTAAGGAGAAGAGGCCATTTTCTACGAGCACTTCCTGCATACATTTCCTACTGTGCAGAATAAACTAAGTGAACAACAGTCAAAGCAGTTAAAACATTGTGTCCCAGTCTTACGGACACTTTTTCAAAGCTTTCAGAAAAGGTTTGAAAAATACCCTCACCTAGTTGATGAACCAGACGCTCATGACGCCATATTGGCTGCAATCACTCATCCTTACTTCAAGTCGTGATGGAAGGATATGAAGAAAGCGTGGGACCACGAAAGCAAAATGACGTTACTGAAAAATGACCAAACTATTTCTGCCTTGATAATTCAGTCTCCAAGTTTTGCCGAATCGTCAGAAGAAGCAAACTCGACGTAGTCCAAAATGAGTACTTTAGCTTCGAAAACAAAAGCTCATTCAGCGAATCCTCAGTAGACATGCGAATCATGACGTATCTCAACGACAGTGACAAAAACACAGAAACCTTGAAACAGCATCCTTTCATTCTAATAATGTTTATTCGTTTTAACACAACTTTGCTGTCTTTTGCCTCGGCCTAGAGGTTGTTGTCTTTTGCTGGCTTAACGTTAATCACCCATACAAATAAACCTAAGAGAGAAAACTGTTAAACAGTTGATGTTACTGCGCTCTAAAAAAAGTTTTGATTGTTCGGAGCAAGGTCTGAGTTTTTGAACAGTAGTTTATTTCTGTAAGTTCTTATGAGAATTTAACGTGTAGGAGGGATTAAATTTATACATAACTTTTGTGCTCTAAAAGAATATATTATCAAGAGCGTATAACTTACTTTTTTATGAGTGTGAAAGCTTCGACTAATATAGTGTTTCTCCAGCTGAAAATTCAATTCATACAATGATAACGTATGAAGGCCCCCTATTTTCAAAGATATGAATTGGAGAAATTATATTCTGATTGATTTATATAATACAATTAATGTTTCGTTTTTTTACCTTTTCATGTTACTAGAATGAAGTCAATAGTATTGTACCCCTGCAGCCGTTGCAAAGGCGTTTCAGCAAGGGCAGAGAGGATTTTACAGAAACAAAAATGGTCGAAGGAATACTATAGTTTACGGATCGAAGACATTCGCGCAGAAGGTCAGGTTCGTGGCCTCTTTCACAAGAAAGACACAGAAGGAAAAAACGGACGAATAAAGTTTACTTATATATAAAACCAAAATTTACAACAGACTCGTGCAACCAACATTGGCTACGCTGATGTCGTTAGTTCAATCAAATTCCTGTTGAGGAACACTAAATCCTTAAGGCATCCTAACGAGGTCAGACAATGACAGCGTGCCTCTTTGGGTGCAGCTCGGAAATCTTATTATCCCCCTGAAGAACGAAGTCCCAAAAATACTGAAAAAAATTCTCCTTGATCATACTCCTTGGAGGCTTCTCATGGAATACGTCTCAAATGAATGTACCTAAATTATTTCTGCATAAATACACTGTGATTGTTAAAATTCTTTGGCGTATCGTCATACATCAGCTATTTATGAAAATAATGTAGGACAGTATAGGCAAGATGTTACGGAACATAATTGATGTTTGATTTGGAAATAATAAAAAAATACTAATTAAGAGTAAAATGATACATTTCACCCTTATTTCACTCATTTTTTTCATGTGATTTATACGCTGCAGGAGTCAAGCCAAATTTTTAAACAAAAATAATTCTTAGTCCTACCGCTCTAAATTTTAGTCGTTCTTCAATAATAGTGAAACTTGTTTCTCATACGACAGTACAGTGCACGTGATGCCAATATTATTATGACTCTAAATGAATTGTATCTTAACGTCTATTAATACACTCAGTCTATGAGTATCATGATTCTTCTATACGTAATTTAGTTTCAAAAGAGAAGCATTTACTAAATAATTTCAATGCATTCAATGTATTTAGTATTTAAATACGTATGAAAGATTTGTTTAGTACATACTATGTATAACGATGTATTTAGTGTTTAGTACTTAAGTACCTTTAATGTACAGTGGGGTCAAAATAATACAACACGTTGATTAAATCGCCAGATTGCACATTTTTAGACAACGTACAATTACCAAAATTGGACTACATATATAAACAATGGTATAAAAAGGTTAAAAATACATCTAAAACCCACAAATATTTAATTGAAAAATATATAGGAACATGTATAATAAATACGTGAACAAAAGTTTACGATACGCGATTTTTTTCTCAATGTTATTCATGAAAATCATTGCAGAATTATTCCAGAATGTTCTAAAACATTCTCCTATTTAGCAACTGAACTTTCGTCAGCATTCATCTCCAATAAAGTGTCATTGGTACTGCAGCTCTTGTTCTGAAAGGTTGTAAGCATGAGTAAGAATATGGACATCAGCCAAGATCTTCGCAAACGTATTGTGGTGCGCTATAATGAAGGTTTGGAATATTGGAAGATAAGTGCACAACTGTGTGTTCCTATAGCTTCGGCTGGAACCATAATACGTAAGTGGAAATGCTGGAATACGACTCTTAGCCAGCCTCGAACTGGCCGTCCACGGAAGATTAACGACCGTGCTGTTTGCAATTTGGTCCGAACAGTAGTGCAGAGGCCTCAAATTACTCGTGAATAATTGAAGGAAGATCTCAAGGCACCTGGGATCGAAGCCAGTAAACACATGATCAGCAGGGCACTACACCGTGAAGATCTTCGCTCCCGCACCCCTCGTAGGATACCTGTTCTCCAGAAACGTCACGTCAAGGCCAGAATGAAGTATGCCAACGACCATTTGAACAAGCCAACAGCATTTTGGAACTCAGTACTGTGGTCAGATGAAACCAAAATCGAACTATTTGGAAGAAACAGCCCAGACCATGTTTGGAGGCAACAAAACGAAGAGTATAAAGCAAAGTTCACCGTTCCCACTGTTATGTTTGGAGGTGTCTCAATCATGGTGTGGGGATTTTTCAGCTGATCAGTGGTAGGTAAACTCCACATTATTGAAGAAACCATGAATGGCAGGAAATATCGTCATATACTGGAGTAGCAATTTCTACTTCCACTCGTTTGTTAAAATTGAAACGTGGATGGAAATTCCAACAAGACAACGATCCAAAGCATACTGCAAACGAAACCAAGGAATGGTTGAGGATGATGGAGATAAACATTTTAGAATGGCCCAGTCAATCTCTGGACATGAATCCGATCGAAAACCTGTGGAGGGAATTGAAATTGAAGATTCAGAAAAAAGATCCCAGTAACATACTGAACTGAAAGAAATTTGCATTGAAGAATGGAATAAGATTACACCCGAAACTTGTAAAAGGCTGGTAGTGAACTACTATAAACGTCTCAAAGCAAAAATTAATAATAAGGGCTATGCAACGAAGTAATAATGTATGTATATCTTGAAATGTGTTGTAAACTTTTGTTCACCTATTTATTATACATGTTCCTATATATTTTTCTATTAAATATTTTTGGGTTTTAGATATATTATTACCCTTTTTATACTATTGTATATAAATAGTCAAATTTTTGTAATTGTACGCGATCTATAAATGTGCACTCCGGCGATGTAATCAATGTGTTGTATTATTTTGCCGCACGCTGTATTTAATGACCATTAATGATTACAATACATGTATCCATTAAAAAGTCAATACCAAGCCTAAGAGAAACAATTTATTTTAGCCCCTAAGTAATGCCTTCAAATTTATTTCCTCTACTTCTCTAATATAGCTGTGAGGAGCACACCAAATCTATTTATCTACTTATATAATAAACAGTGTACCTCCAACTGTCTTTTTCTTCTTATTTCCCTTTATCTAGCTCTCTATCTATGTGTTTCGGTCCTATTTCGTCCTATCATATACTGTAGAAAAATGATGAACCTAAACGCGAACGGGTATAAATGTATTATAAGCATAGTACTGAAAATGCCATAGATGCTGGATTACTATAAAGTACGCCATTTTTTCGGTTATTACCCATCATCTCTTACGCAGCCATGTTATCGGTAGATAAGGTTGTCAGTTGGTGAATCCGCGTATCTTGTCCGCGATTTATTTTTTTAATTATTTTGATCAATTGCTCCCGTTTAGATATTCAGTGTGCAATCCTTCTGCCCCGCAATCGGTAAGAGATTTAACAGTGGTGCAGATTAGGTAACTTAGTGATATTGGATTTGTGATATTTGATTTGAAATTTAGATTTGTGAAAATCTTCTCATCAGACCTGACCTCTTCGGAGGCGCCTTTACCCTAGTCAGTTCAGCATGGATTAGATTATTTCAGCATAGATTGGATTGTCGAGATGATTTCAGCATAGGTTATTTCATAAAAGATTGAATCGCATCCATAGATTATTTCAGCATAGGTTGGATTGCATATATTGGTTAATATAGCGTAGATTGAATAGCATAGATTTAATAGCATAGGTAAGATAGGCTAGAAAGTCAAGTTGGCAGCTCTAGTCCGTCAGATGTTTAGTAAACGCTCCTTCAAGGTCGGCTAAACATAATTTCTGTTTTTGCAGAATCCGACTATTCTGTTGCCAGTAAGCTTTCCATAAGATAAACTTGTTCATTAAAACATTGTTCAGCATCGGACCGATAGAGTAGGAAACTTGATGGGTGGCTGTAGTTAGTCTCATGTTCAGTAAACGCGCCTACGAGGCCGGCTGAGCATTGTTTCTGGTTCTGCAGAATCTGACTGCTCTGTCGCTATCAAGCCTCCTAAAAAATTAACTTGTTCATTGAGTAGGAAATCTATTGACATTGTATTTTGTTAATTTTAAATTATGTTTATTAAATTCAATAAATATTATTTACTCTTCCTCCTTAAATAACGGTCGGGCATGAGTCTGAAGTCATTCCCTGTCAGAACCAGTGGGGCGAAAAATTATGCCCTTAGAAAGATACAGACAGGAAGTTCTGTACATATTTATGGACAATGTTCTGATTGTGAAACAACCACGGGTAAAACTGAAATATATGTTTTATTTCATAGATCTTTAATTTGATCATTTTTTAACTACGGATTTTTCACGGGTCCGAGCCAGGTTATGCCATCGGTAGATGCAATACAAAATGGAAGTTCTGTATATATATGAAAAATATTCATTTAAAATGCAATACCTAATCATAAATCTTTAACATAATCATCTTTACAATAATTTAAAATTCTTCAAATCTAATCAAACTTATAACGCAATTATAGGTAGAAAAATCCTTAACTTTATCACTTTAAAACAGTGAAATTTTCACGGGAACTATCTTGTAAATAAATAAAAACACAACGGGTTTATTTGTAGCATAGATTATCTACTCAAGTATCCATATTCTTGTCATTCTAGAGCTTGCGAAGGCATTTCATAGTCCGTACTACATCATTCAATTGTCCAGTAATAACGGATATTGCTTTATTGAAGAATCATAGAAGAAATAAGGACATCAATCTTTTAACCTCCTCGCTGCGTAACTTCTTCAACCTTGATGAGAATCATATGATTGGTTCCTCGAAGCACCGACAAAGGTTAACAATCAGTCGATTTATAAAGTAAAAAATAATCGCGTAGGTAAATTAAGAAACCTGCACAAATAAAGAAATCCAACCAAGGAGTTCGAATTTTAACTTCAGATTCTGATGTTTGACCACCCTGGCCACATTTGGTGGCCACAGCATACCCAGTTCCTATTTTCAATCCCTAAACACACGTAACTAACTTCCCACGGTGAAACGTAACGAGTTCGTGTGACACAATAGTTTGGTATAAGTAAGTTCAATATGGAACCTGAACTTGTCTTGTATCCATGCACCCACCTCCTTTCCTGAAGAAGGAATATTTGTCACCCTTGCTCTCCTTCATGCCCTTGATGTACTCGTCGATGAGGTCTCTGGGGTTATAGGGGTTGTAGTCCTCCAGGTGTTTGTCCACGGTTTTCTGTAATGAAGCAAGTTCGAGACATTATTTACTGTGGCAAATATGTTCATGTGACGAGCCATATCAGTTTCTTTATGTCTCACACAACTGTGAATCTGTGTACGCTTATTTTCTGCATACTCTCAGACACTCACAAGACTCACGGGCTGTGTTGCCAACTCCAATGGGCAAAATACCGTCAGAAATTTTCCCTAAAACCGCTAGAAACCGGAAGATATTTGTTGAGCACTGCTAGAATTCCCGCTAACCCATACTGGAAATTTGTGATGAGAAACAAAGTTAATATGTAATGTTTTCCATGAGCATATTACCAGTACAAGAAATTAAATCGTTCATTAACTTATAAACTAACTGGTTTCATTCACCAGGTTAGGTTTCAACCCAACCCTAAAACTTCTTGGTTTTTCAGTTGAAGAACCTGCACATGCTTTTAAAGTTCCATTTTTTTGTAGAATGTTTCTCGGGTTCTTCTCGGGCAGCCACCGTGGTCGAGTGATCTGCGGCCTGTGTTAGGTATCAGGTCTCTGCTTCGGGCAGAAAGACCGCGGGTTCGAAACCCGGCCATGAATACGAGTTGTTTCTCGTTTCTCTCCGTGAGCTCGCACTTATCAGTAAGCCCATGGACACATCCCGGGATCGTCGCATGGAGCTCACCATCATCCTTACTCTAAGAATGTTAACCTTAAGAATTTGAAAAACCAATGTACTAATGTCTATGTACTGTGTACTTGATTGGAAATAAAGTTTTTTGGTGTTTTTAACACACATTTAAAGAGAATAAGAGAAGAAACTTCTTTTTTCAGTTTTTGATACACTCCATTCTTTATAACAAGTGTTTCAATCCGTTGTTTGACTATGTACTCCTTCAATATTTTGACAGATGAGCACGTACCCCTGAATTTTAAGATATATGAAAAAAATAATTTTCTGATATATATACATAAAGATTTATAAATGAATAAAATATAAAACAATATTTCATTTCTATTGCTAACATTAAATGTACCCCTTTAGATAAGCAAATCTACCTTTGGAGTACATGTACTCTAGGTTGAGAACCCCTAGTTTACACCAACCATGACACTGACATTGTCAGTGCCTACTGCTACAAGTTTGCCAATATAAAGCCTTTAACTTTCCGGCCCACATTTCAGAGTATTAGCAATAAAATGTGCATCACAGGATTCAAATTCAACAAGATTTAAGTAAGTTGAAACAATTTTGGTAAATTTTTACTGGAATATATGATAACAATACCAAGCATTTTGTAAACGGTAGTCCCTTGACTCATTTAAATGTAAACTGTACCTGCCTTCACCACCATCGTCTAACACATCATTTAAAAAATGAGTGCTTAGGACATTTTTAATAATCTCTGAGCATTTATTTTTGTGCATCTTTAGTTGCGATGTCATCTTACCGTCAGCAATTGTAGTCTTCAACATACCTGTCAGATTAACACAATTTACGATGAAGGAATGGCAACCATGATTGGCTTCCAGTAATGTGGTTTCGTTACATTTTAGACCGATTAAGCGGGTTATATCTGGTTCTGGAACATCACTGTTATTAACCCTTTAGCGACCAAGTCGGTCGCCTTTCACGGTCTTTGGGAGAATTGTTCTAATAATTATTAAACAGTGAGCAATATGAGGTTGCTACTAGGTTTGAACGCTTCGGCATGTTACAGCGTCATTCTTTTGGCTGCCTGGCTCTCAGCATGCTTCATTGCATCAGTGTACAGACGGTCTTTGTGAGCTTAAATGTAGAAACTAGAAAAACAAATTGGTCGCTAAAGGGTTAACACGTTTCTTCGTTTTACTGTGGTTAACTAAGTCCCAATATTTTGCACTTACATTAATTTGCATGAAAAACAGCACGCTTTTGAAGAGTCACCTTTCACTTCATTAATCTAGTCTTTGAATCTATCAGTCTTCAGCCTTTCACCTTTAAATTTCGAATTTTACTGTTTTATTTATGGTATGAATAATATTGGTTTTCTAATATTCACGAACATCGACACATCAAACGACTAACAAACGAAAAAATTCCCTTATTGAACGAGTGCGCTCAGCCAAATTGGACGTCATCCCAGACTATAACGAATTTGAAAGAAAAAAAATTAATTTTTTATAAGAAATAGAGTATTCAGTATGAATACAGCTGGAAAAACGGTAGAAATTTTTGAAAAACCTTAGATTTACCGTTAGCAGCTAGATGCTACTTTTGTACTGGTAGATACATCACAAAACCGCTAAATCTAGCAGGAAAACCAATAAATTGGAAACTCTCCTCACGGGCTAGAATGTCATTTACATCATGGATTTATAAAATAATTGACTGTGAATGTCAATTTCAAATCATTGATATACACTGGATATAAGTACTCGTGGCCTAATTGTTGAACAATCCTGCTTGTATTCGGTATAAAAGAATGGAAGGAATTTAGTGAAATTAATCATGCTAGAGTTACCCATCATTTCAATCATTATCTACCTGATTTTTTATATATTCTAGTTTTGAGAAATCAAACACTCATGTGGCATAGTGTCCTAGATGTCTGGTTACTGAGCTTTTCGATAATTGCACTGTATTCATCACCCGAGAAAGCATTCCCGCGAAGCTATTTTCGACTGAACATAAACTAGGGAAGAAAGACCAATACTCACCTCCACAACAGACCGCATTTCTTCCAAAAACTGGTCGAACAAGTTTTCTTTAAATACAACGTTCTTGATGCACTTGGGAAGCTTGTTCAATGAAGGAATGAGCACCGGCAGAAACGACAAAGTAGAGAAATTTTTCTGAAACTCTTTGGTCAGGCGGTAGATATCCTGGACTTCGTTGGAGCGCAGCTCATATCGTATGTCTGCAAACGAAAATCAGATCAATGTGTATTTAAACGTTTATGAAATACGTTTTCAAACCCACAGAGGTATTTAGATACCTATTTGAATACGTCAGTAGAAAAATACAGAATGGAAGTTCTGCATATATTGATGGAAAATATTCAGGGAAGAACTGAAAAATAAATTTTATATCATGTCTTTAATATTATCAGTTTTAAACGAAGGCATTTCAACGGTTAAAACTGACCATGTTATCGGTAGATAAGATGCAGAAACTTTTGAATGAAATAATAAAAAAGTTTTCATTAAACACAATAATTTTTGTACCTCTTTAACCCTTGGCTCAACTTTTGCAAATATATTCAAGTGCTTTAACGAAACAAAATGGCTAAAACTTTGTCCCAAAGAATTCCAGCCCGTATTTTATCGTCGTTCCATAGACGATACTTTTTTGCTGTTCCGTGAGAAATCCCATACAACATTATTTTTTTATTTTATTTATCGCAAGCATCCAAATACTAGATTCACCATGGAGTGTGAAAAAAATGATTAATTGCCTTTTCTTCATTGTTTAGTAACTAGACGAGAGAACAAATTTGAAGTGTGCGTTTCCAGTAAAAATACTTTTTCTGGTCTAAGAATGAGTTTTTTTCAGCTATTGCACGTTCCGTTGTAAACTGAAATGCATTAAAACTATGCTTTCCCGTGCTTATAAAATATGCTCAAATTTTAGTCTGTATCATTTAAAGTTCTCGTTTTTAACTGAATTTTTCCGTTAAAATGGTTTTAGATCTACATTCATCGAATACCAAATAGGGAAACTTTTAGACAAAAAGTTTCAAAATACCAATGTTTCACCAAATTCGACCTCTCAACATCCGATCTCTCAACCAATTTATCTGTGTTTACCATATGTTGGACCTTACTCAGAAAAGCTGAAAACAGAATTACTGGCCCTCCTCTCTAGACATTTTACAGGCATAAAATTTCATATCATATTAAGAAACAAATTTACAATTGGTTCTTTCTTCAA
>VCRD01001464.1:38596-69215 GCA_006783055.1 Trinorchestia longiramus | reverse complement strand
ATATATATGTATCAAGGACTACTATAAACAGGACGCAAACCGCCATGTAGCTGACTACGGTAGCGGAGGCCAGTTCACTAAGCTCAGTTTGCCTCCATCTGTCTCAGGGCAAGCATTGTCGTAGTCTGTCGCTCGGTTTGAATCGGACATTGTTGTTTGTTTCGGGGCACATCGCTTCATTTTTAAGTGGATACTGTTTATTTACAAAGTTTATTGCTAATTATATGTATTAAAAAGGCCGAACAAGTCTGGGGTTGTGTGAACAAATGAAATCCCTCCCAGTATCTTCAATGTGCCTGCTTCATGTCTGCCATCACCAAAACCTGCACCTTGCCTGGCGAAAGTTAAAGACCAACAACTGAGGTATTCCCTTCAGAAGGATAAGATTACTTCATTTGATGCTTTCAAACCTGAACGTAACCTGCAGAAACAGTATAAGAACTTGATTATTTCAAAAACGAAAAGAAGGCTTGTGTGTTTGTTCATAAACAGCTACTTCAGTGAGTGCAGCCTGTCTGTGATTGTTGAAAACAAGCCCACTTTGTGTTCCCCACTAACGCTCAGTGCGTTCAAGAACGGTATTAGTGTACCACTGTTTAAGACACTTCATCCCAACAATGGTTTGAGATCGTATACTCAGTTCGACGAAACTGTGCGCTTGGCAATGCACTATGACATCCCGTTTGACAAAATGTTGCAAAATGTTGTCACTCTTCTTCAAGCTCACACATCAGCCTGTGTCCACACCGAGAAGGAGAAAAAGTAGGTATTTTTGACACATCAGTTGGAACTTTTATTGCAGAAGCAGTTTTCTATGAATGATTATTGTTTTGCTCTTCAATCATACCTAAAGTGTAATTATGAACAGCTCAAGGACTTCTTGGTGCTGCCATGCAAACGCAAACTGCAGTACATCACTTCATCTATTGACAAGGAC
This sequence comes from Trinorchestia longiramus, assembly GCA_006783055.1. Classification (NCBI taxonomy): domain Eukaryota; kingdom Metazoa; phylum Arthropoda; class Malacostraca; order Amphipoda; family Talitridae; genus Trinorchestia; species Trinorchestia longiramus. The sequence continues at coordinate 68,278 of VCRD01001464.1, read as the reverse complement.
CAGGTACTGAGGGAAACATTTGACAAAGTCCAGACACTGCAACTGAAGAATGTGTTTCTCTTGGCAGATGAAGTACAGATTCGCCCAACTGTTTAATTTTCTGGTGGGTTGCTGAATGGCATGGCCGAGAAAAACCGAGACTGCAAGGCCACTTCTATTCTAATCACTAGGTGATTGCAGTGCCACAGCCAAGCATCCTATTGACAACGAGCGTGTCTGATTTCTCCTTTTTGACACAGTACATCTGCTAAACAACTGGAGCTACATCTGCTGAACAACTGCATCCGCAACAACTGGATCAGTGAGAAGGGCCAGAAGATCAGTCTTGACAATGAAACATGGCATCATTTGCAAACGTCAAGGAACTGTACGAGTCAAAGAAAGGCAGTATTCTGACGACTACTACACTCACTCAATTTGCTGTCAAACCCCTCAGAGAAAGACTAGCAAAAGAATGTAGTCCTTCTTCAGACCTCTGTCAAGAAGGCCTGGTTGGCTGACTAATCGCTGCAGTTAGGTAGGTTTTTGCTTCTATGTTTGTTTGTTCATGTGCGTGAATGTTTGTATGTTTGGTTGTTTGCATTGGAAAAGGTTTAACTATAATCAATTTGTAAACTCTAAAACTGCAGCAACTCGGCTCTCTATAAAGTGGCCCCTAAGCTCATACAATAATACATGTTAAGTCTGGTTAAAATTGGTATTTTAAAGCATTACAGGGCTTTAAAACATTTTAAATTTACTGTAAAACCTTATTATCGCTGCTATTGCTTGAAAGAAGTAATTTTTGATCAATTTGTCCGATAGAAAATGTTATGTTACTAAGAATGCAATGGCCTCCGCTAGCGTAGTCAGCTATATGGCGGTGCACGTCTTGTTTATAGTAGCTGAATTTCCTGAATAGGCAAATTTCGTGGTCATATACAATGAAATGTTTTAATGGGTCTTCAAATTACTGTGTTTCAGGAGTGTCACTCACCTGTGACCCGCATTTTTTGACAATATTTATTAAATTTAACTCCATCAGTAAGAAAGAATTTTCTGTTTAAAGTGAACAAGGGTATCGACATTGCCAATGTTTCAACAATGATGTTCAAAAAAAGGGAGTACTGTGTAATTACAATGGGGTAATAGGCATTGGTAAATGTAGATACTTGCAAGTGAAAAATTTTTATGTGTGATTCCTATGAATAAAATGGAAGCAGATTGCGAAGAATGGAGATCGAAATCTACGTGGAAATGTTAGACATGTTAGGTGCATGAGTGTGCAACCAGGGTGTGTAGAGTGTATGCAGACTGCTGCGGTTGAAGTTCACAACAAAATCAGTAACTGTTAGTTTTATGTGTAATCTTTTAATTATTGTGTACATATAGGTATCTAATTTCTTGATTTAAACTTAGAACTTAGAGAGGAATTGAATAGGATTTATTGTTAAAACATTATGTTTTGTTCGTTTTCCCATTTGCACACCTTTATATGGCATTCATTGTTAATATTTCGATGAAGGCTTAAAGCATGTGATGAACAGGGTTTCTGCGCATGCTTTAGTTATTCAACACTGTAAATAGAATATCTGTATAGAGAAGTAAGTCATCAAATAGTGGAAATAAATAAGATTGATTAATGGAAATAAATGACACATAACCATGTAAATATTGACTCGATATATTTAATGGAAAGCAACAGATGTAAGTGGTATTGACGAACGACTATTCTAATAACAACGAGATTAAAACCGTGTTTCTCTTTGATTACATGTTATGACAGCTGTATAGCGTGATCAAGGAGTAAATAGGTGTGTAATGATCACTCTCATAATCACTCCTCAGTCCCAATCATCAAACATCTTTTATCTCCGAGCAGACATTGAATATCTTTTTCTTACTCGGAGTAAGCGCCTGAGGGAGTAGGAGACCGTCGAGGAACCCAATAGGAGAAAAGGCAATTAAAGGCAGGATGAGTTTAATACTTTGTACATGTGCATTTGAATATTTTATTAGTTGTTACTTCTTATTTCTTCGTTGCGCACGTCTCGTCATCGAGTACTGGCGCAAGGACATCTTGCTGGCAGGGCACCAGGACGTATAGAGTTGGAGTGTAGCGCAAGTTGTAGCGCGTGCACTTCTTGTTAGTGCTTTGGTTGTTTGAGCCCCATCCTGTCTGCAGACAGGATGGCTGGTTTCTGCTTTCTTTCCTCTGCTGTTGGCTGTGAGTTGTGTTGTTCAAGTGATACGAGTTCTTGGTAGAGACGTTGACTTTGGAAGCGCTTGGTAGAGAGTCCGTGTTGCAGAGCGTTGCAGCCTCGTTATATAGGGCGGTTAGCTGGGCTCTACTGACTGAGCGTGACCTCTTATTGGTTAATGTCGTGCTTTTGGTCATAACGGGACCTAGCCTCGTCGTTGGACTCACTTCTTCTGTCATGTTTGCTCATTGGTCGATGAACCTAGCCTCGTTGCAGTAATCGTTTGTACTGGAACCATGCGATTCACTACAGACGTATGGGCAGTGGTGGTAGTACGTAATAAATATTTATTTGTATGTTGATTATACAAGTCTTGGAATAACTGAACTTAGCAAAAGCAGAAGTTTCTTTGTCGTTTACTTGCTGATCAGTTGATGATGGAGGAGATTTTTTATTTTTTTCTCGCAGTTTGCTCTACTCTACTTAGTATCCAGCGGAAGTGTTCATCGTATGTTTTTTTCATCATATAATTCTTAATTAATAGTGAGTCTTGGAGGAGTTACCGCGCTGATCACGTGAAGAATATTACCGTATTTGATTTGCGAGGAATTTGAGTTCCCGCTTATATCTCGAGAATTGAGAAAAGATATTGTCTCCTGGAAGCTAAAACACACTGACCCGCAAGCAATAGTAAAATATTAGACAACCGTCCCGATAAAGACACTTTTTCAGCTAGCAGCTATTTACCTAATGTGTAAAATACGTGCGGATCAACCGAGCGTTGACTTTAGCACTGTTGCAGAAGGTCCACACTTGTTATCGGTGCAAGCTAAATACAATGTAAATTTAATGTCAGAAGTTATTATGCCTAGCTAAGAATGATATGTCTAGAGTGGAGATATGCTCGTTCATTAACTGACGAAAAAGAATAATGTCTTGTGTATTATGTGAGGAAAAAATGAAAGATGACTTTAGCACTGTTGCAGAAGGTCTCAACTCGTTATTGTTGTACACCCAATGTGGTGTGTTGTGTGCTTGTTTGTGTAGTATGATCTAGCTAAAGTATTAGCAAATATAAAATACAATGCCCGTTGTTGTCATGCACTTAATATCATATTGTGGGACGAATTGTGATTTATCTTAACAGAAATGCGGAAGGTTTCCGACCAATCAAGTCGTCAGAATTGTAATATCTGTCTTTTGTCTTTAGTTGAGAACTTTACGGAGCTGAGAGTTGAGTTTCTTTCTTGCATGCTAAGGCAATAGCTGTATAAATGCGTCTCAAAGGATTGTGAAACGGAATTGGCCACCGGGAACACACGTGCACTTTTCCCTCCGTCCGTTCGTGAAGCATCCGAGATATACTATTGTTTAATTGCGTCTGATCTCGAGCTCTGATCGTTATGCGATCAGAACATCGATCATACCGCATCAAGCGAAATATTATTCGTCAAAAATTGCAAATTTACTGCTGAAAGTATCAAGTAAAGAACGACAAGGTCTCAACAATGTCAAAAAATAAAAATATGCCAAACAATGTCAAAGAAAAATATTGTTGCCATTATCTGCCATTAATATCAGAGAACATTCCTTGAAAAATAAATTATAATGTGCTTCGATACTAAAAGAATGAAAATTAAATGCATAGATATAAATTGTGTGTATTGAGCAGATATAAATGTGTTGAACTGAGATACGTCAGGATGTATATACATGTATTATTCTCATATTAAGTTGTTGATCTTGTCTTGTTGATGAATTGTTCGGAAGGGGAAAATGTTTCGAACATGTATTAGGTGGTAAACAATGTGGAAAAGTGAGTGTGGCAAATGTGTGGGGTGTGTAAGCGAAGGGCATACCGTGTCATTATTCTAGCCATGGAAAGAACTGATAATATTAAAAGAAGTTAAAAAGGTTGAGTAATTTTTATATACGATATTACGGCAGAAGTTTGATTTGAAAGTCCAATGTCTTTTTTCCAGGAGGCTGCATGTGTGTCATGTGCTTGCGTCTCGTGTGAATGTATCACACGCCAACACATGGTAGTAGCGCTGCAGCATCAGGGAAAGTATGTAAATAATTGATAAGCCGAGTAGCTTGAAGGGACTGCAAAAACGCTGAGCAGGCGACAAGCCAGGGAGCCAGCGAGCCAGTAAAAACATATACTTTCAGGTTCCCGTGAAAAGCTCCACGGCAAGAAGGAAAAAAAATAAAGAAGCTGAGGGTGGAGTAGGCTTGTATAAAACGTAAGGGACGCTGAGTGTCAGAGGAATTAATGCTAAATTTGTGCGAGGGATTGGTAGTCATGTAGGTTAAAATTTGACACCTAGGTGATGGTTAGGATAAGTGTAAATTTTGTTCAGAGTGTATTAAATTAAAATCATCAAGCCATTAAAAACCAGCAGATTATACACACACTAAGACGTATGAATTAAGGGAATTTTTATTTGTACATCGTTGCTGTACCTAGGTGGCTCATAGAGGAAGACCACGGTATTGCTTGGGGGTATTATTTACGAGTGCTGATTAGAAATAACGAAATAAATCAAAATGCAGAAAATCATGCATTTGAAACCACGATTCACGTATATTTTGAGAGAGAGAAAATTACTCGTCATAAAGTAATTAAATAAAAAATATTAATTAGGCATAATTTTTATGTTGTCACAAAGCCAAAATTTCGATTGGAGTTTCTGGTATTTGACCGCACTGTCCACATGTGTTGTAAAACAGTCTACGCACGTCTGTTGTAGAACAGTTGGGTGGAAAGGAGATTTCTTTTCGCTTCGAGTGACTAACTAGTAGGTGGGTATGAAAAAACTCACTTGCGACCATCTGCCAGATAATGTTGAGCGCCGCCGTATGGAAGCTGCCGGGGTAGTTGATGGCTTCACCGTTGTATTTCTTGAGGTCTTCCACTAGCGCCTTGGCTTCAATGTTGATGGCTTCTTCCATGTAGCTTTTGCCCATACCTGAGAATTGGAAAGTATTTAATAATCAATAAGTATTGAGTATCGGCAATTTTTGTTGCTCTCAGCCGAAACATTGGATTCGTTTTTGTACACCCGTCAACTTTTAGTATTCAGTACAATACACTTTACTTTAAAAGTCAACTGACTGTCAATCAATCATTTTCTGAGATTTGAGGAACCAACCGCAAGATTCTCACCGAGGTTGCGGAGATTGCGTAGTACGAAGCGACGATCGTGTTGCCAGTGTGCACCGTTGCTGCCCGCAACACCTGAGCGGAGAATCAAAGAATTGAAAATGCTGCTTATGTTAGAGTTTCAGTTATTCAACTGACATATTCAACAATTCGAGAACATTGAAATCCCTCGTTATGAAAAATGAAAGAATTTTAAGCCTGTTACTGATGCATATGTAATTTGAATTATTTGATTGAATTACAAATTATGTGTCAGAAGAAAAAATTAACCTTAATTCTCATAGTGTTGCCATATGGCAACACCTTTGATAAACATTTATATTTGCTTTAAAACTAATGAACCGGTAAAGTTCGTACAAAATGCGTAGTGAACCTTCTCAGTTGATACAGCTACACACGTTCAGCACGGGGGCAGCTGATTTGCAACCGGGTGCTGGACGTGATAGTTTGTTAAATATTTTTGCAGTCAAGAAATGTCTACACTAAAAAGGTAAGCTTATAGTAGGGACGTAAACTATTCTTATCAAATTGTGCGCATGCTGTGCAATTAATGTACCATTATATAATATATGTTCACGGAAGAATTGTTTCTCTAGGTTTTTATTCATGAATTATATGCTAATATTGGTCCGTGTCCATATGGCAACGCTAGTAGAATACGGGTACAATCTTCATTTTTTCTCAGAACCCTCACAGGGAATGAGATCTTAGACGAATTGGAGAGGTTAGAGGAGGAAGGGATAGGACACCATTATGATGTGGTTATTGAACCACCAGATGTCCATGAACTAACGGATGAAGATTCAGGTGATGAAGACCAAGGAGATCCAACCCGAATATCTGAAAATAAGCTGAAAGCTACAGCAGAACGTCAACCTTCTAACAGATGCCGATAAACTGATGCGTATAATGATATAAGTGAGGATTTACAACCAACTGCTAAGAAACGAAAACAAGATAAGCCATTAAAATGTTCAAACACAGTGCAAAATGTTGCAAATGTACCCATTTTTCCTGAAAAGTGTACGTAACCATATCTCAACGAATCACCTCGTGAACTGTTTGAGTTGTTCTTTGTGGAAGAATTGCTAGAATTAGTACAGAAGCACTCTAATTTGTATAATCTGCAAAAGAATATTACTTACGAACATATGACAAAAGAGCTGTTGAAGGTGTTTTTCAGTATTTTATTAGTGTCTGGATATAGCAATAGAACGAGTAAAACTTCTCTGTTGGACAATGGGGATGATCTTGAGTATTTTGGAAAGCGTGGCTGTGAACAAGCTATACGTAACAAACCAATTCATTTCGGTTATAAAGTGTGGTGTGGTCATCAGACTACTGCTGGGTATTTGATCAACTTTGACATGCATTAGGGGAAGACATTCAACGGAAATGATAAAAATGAAGCAGAATTTGGTAAATGTTCTGCAACTGTTCCCCATTAACTAGATCAGTATTCTGACGAGAAAAAAAGCCTGTCGTACACAATTTATTGTGACTATCCTTTTACTTCTGTCCCTTCGCTGTTAGAACTAAAGGAGTGTAGGTACAATTGCATTGAAACTATTCGTTCTAATAGAATAGGCAATACTTGCATCTTGTCTGATACAGTAACTATGAACAAAGAGCCTCGTGGATCAGTGAGTACTGCATATGCATCACGAGGGGATGATGTGGTAGCATTCACTCGATGGAAAGATAACAGTACGGTTACTGTTGCTTCAACACTATACGGCGATGTTGGACATGCAACTGTAAAACGATGGGCACGGGCTGAAAGAAAGAAAATTGATGTGAACATTCCAAGAGTGATTCAAATGTACAATGAAAATATGGGTGGCATTGATATGATGAATAAAAACTTGAATAAGCATAGAATCGCAATAAGAGGGAAAAAATGGTGGTGGAGTTTGTTCACGGAGCTTCTTGATGTTTCTGTCCACAATGCCTGGCAACTGGCAAGAATGAATAATGAAGGTGGGACTTTGAATAATTTCACCAGAAGCATTGCTATGTCATACTTGACACAACTTGGTGTTCCACCTCTAGGTGCAGGACGAAAGCTTTCAACAAGTTTCTCCAATGAGCAGCGGTATGACAGACTTGATCACTTCGTTACAAATGTACAAAATCAGAAGAAAAGAAGGTGTGCGAATGAAGGTTGCAAGTCAATAATTCGAACCCAATGCAAGAAGTGCGATGTAGGTTTGTGTGTACCTTGTTTTGTGGACTATCACACCAAGTAAACTTCTAACTGATTAAAAATAATTATTTAGGCTTTCTAGTGGATGTTCTAAGCTTTTTTTACTTTACAATGGTTTCTTGTATCACATAAGTCGCTTAAGAATTGAATAACTGTTTTTTTTAGTTTCACAGAAATGTATATGAATCTTACTAGCGTTGCCATATGGCAACATCCTGTTTTTTTTCTGAGTTGATATATAATCTCAAAATTGGACATGCAGACTTTTATTCCCTCCTAAACAAAGCACACAAAGTTTCAAAAAGATCAGAAAAAAATTTTTGTAGAAAAAAAATCTGAGAGAATTAAGGTTAAAGGCACTGCATGGAAAACTTCCTCGCCTAACAACATAGAAACTAAATTTTAAAGGTCTCCAACTTTAGGCCAGAATCAGTTGTTCGAAGATTTATACAAATTTTTTCAAAAGTAGATATTCTCAAAATAGTTAGAAAATCCAATGAGACCTTGCTGAGCAAGGCTACAGATATAAATTCCGATGGCTGAAAAAAACAGTTCACCTTTTTGAAAAGCAAGGATTTTAAAGTTGTAGCATCTGGGAAAAAATTTGTTGAACTTTTTTACAAAACGGCTTTCATTCAAATGAAATAGAGACACTAGTGTTCACGCACATGTAAAAATTCATGTACTAGTTAGTAAAATACAAGCAAAAAGTTCATTGTTTTTAATTCATATAATACTTGTGCTACAGCCTGTATTCATATGATCACCAGTATAACATTGAATAATTAATCTATCATTTCTCCGGCCAACTTCCTTATTTGTTGCTCAGTAATAGGTAACTTTTTTTCTAACTCAAAATTTGTCTGTATCTCTAACTTCTGTTCAACCTGGATTCACGTGCAGTAACACACGAGCAGCAGTAAACGAGCAGTAGCACACGAGCAACAACACACGAGCAGCAGCACACGAGCAGCAGCAAACGAGCAGTAGCACACGAGCAACAACACACGAGTAGCAACACACGAGCAGCAACACATAAGCAGCAACACAAGTGCAGTTTACCTCCCAACTTCTGGTTATCCACACTGAAGGTAGAAAAGAAGTCCGGTCTGTCAGAGAACTCTGCTCTTGCCATGACCTCCCGAGCGGTATTGTAGTCAAAGAGTATCACGGATCGCATGTTGCCGGTGCGGTGTCTGAGGGTTCAATTGCAACAGAAGTGTTAACGAAGTATTAACTCTTTCTCTCTAAACGTAACATATTTCATGCACTTCAAGTAAACGCATCTAGTTTGAGCAGTTCAAAAACTGTGTGTTTTGACTGCATAAACGACATAAATAAGGTGTCATGCCGCAATTGGGTACCGGGTGTTGACGGGGGAGAAGCTGTGGGTGTAATTGAAACCTTTTCACTCGCTGAATAATGAGAAGTAAGATATTAACTATATGATAATAATTTGAGAGAAATTTCTTCAAAAAATACCTGGAAATAATAGCTGCTAAAACGCTAAGAGTATTAATTGTTCACACAAAAAATAAAAGTAGAAAAAACATCGTATTTTTGTGTGTTGTGCGTGTTGTGTGTCATGATAATATAAGCAATAAACAAACAAACAACATTATTTTCAATCAAGTTTACAGTACTTAGACATTAGTACATTGTTTTTTTTAATTCTTAAGGTTAACATTCTAAGAGTAAGCGTGATGGTGAGCTCCATGCGACGATCCCGGGAGATTGATGGGCGTGTCCATGGGCGGGGAGTTGAGGGCTTACAGATCCGCGTGAGTTCACGGCGTGAAACAACGAGAAACAACTCGTATATATGGCCGGGTTTCGAACCCGCAGACGAAGCAAAGACCTGATACATAACACAGGATGTAGACCACTCGAACACAGTGGCATTGGAAAGCAGTAAAAATAAAAAAAACACTCGAATATGCGCTCGATGATATTAAGTAAAAGATAAAAATGATCATTAAAAACAGGTTTCTCCTCGTCGTAACATATTTTGCAAGATAACTCCAGGCCTCCACTACAATAAACTGAAACCAATGTACAGACAAATAATAGGTAGTTTTTGTTGCGGTGTTTCTCGCTCCACCACCTGTTGTTGGGACTCATGGAAGGTGATCAGGAGCACGGCTTGAAAAAACTCTCTCTAAACTAGGTATATGTTATTGTCTGTTGTTGGCTGACTCACTGTTACTGACTGACTTACTGACTCACTGTTACTGACTGGCTGTTACTGAGTGCCAGTTGCTAACTCACTGTCTTTGACTATCTGATATTGACTGACTCACTGACTGACTGACTGTTACTGACTGACTGACTGACTGACTGTTACTGATTGATCGAATGTTACTGACTATTATTCACTGGCTATTTATGACTGACATTTATTGATTGGCTGCTGCCGACTGAATGATATTGACTAAATGTTACTGACTCTATGTCATTAACTGGCTGTTACTGATTAAGTGTTACTAATTGGATGTTACTGACTGTTACTGACTGACTGTTACTGACAGACTGTTACTCATTGGCTGTTACTGACTGGCTGTTCACTACGGTCTGTTACTGACTGGCTGTTACTAATTGGTCGCTATTGATTCACTGTTATTGACTAACTGTTATTGAGTGACTGTTTCTGACTGGGTACTAACGTCTGACTTATACTGGCTGACTAATACTGACTGGTTGTTATTGACTTATTGACTGAATCACTGTTTCTAACTCATTGTTACTGACTCACTGTTACTGACTCACTGTTACTGCCCCCTTGTTACTGCATCACTGTTACTGACTCACTGCTACTGACTCACTGCTACTGACTCACTATTACTGACACACTGTTACTGACTTACTATTACTGACACACTCTTACTGACTCACTGTTACTGACTCATTGTTACTGACTCTCTGTTACTGACTAACTGTTACTGACTAACTGTTACTGACACACTCTTACTGACTCACTGTTACTGACTCACTGTTACTGACTCGCTGTTACTGACACACTGTTATTGACACACTGTTAATGACTCGCTGTTATTGAATCACTGTTACTGACGAAATACAGTTGACGAGTTTTTAGTGGATGGAGACAAAAAGGAATATCACGCAGTCAAACCTTTTATTTTTTTAATGCAAGAAATGCTCTCAAGAACGACAGTACGCTTCTGCACCAAGCTGAAAAATTAGTTCATTTTTGCTGCAAATTTTTGTCATGCTCGAAAATGGTCCCACGAGACTAACAGAGGCACAACACAGAAGGCTAAACGAAGTGCAACACAAGATAAACAGAGGCATAATACAATATAAACGGAAGCACAACACAAGACAAACGGAGGCGCAATGCAAGACAAACGGAAGCATAACGCAAGACAAATAGAGGTACAAGACAAGACTAATGGAAACACAACACAAGACAAACGGAGGCGCAATACAAGACAAATGGAAGTACAACACAAGACAAACGGAGGCGCCACATACGAGACAATGTTGCCGTAGCGGTCACGCAGGTTTTGTATGAGCTTTGCATCATACAGCGGCATGCACCCAAAGAACGGGATCTCCATTGGACCTGAGGAATGAAATGAAAAATACACAATGAATAGAAGTATTCGTTATTCGAGTTCAATAATATGTTGAGAAATTGTGCTGGTCATAGTTCATAGATAAAATCCATTCAAATTCTTAAAATTTTACATATGCATGCATTGTGTATTTCACACACATATTTTATTGTATTTACTGTTTGTTCAATCTATGAAATACAAGAATGTCCCATACATTTTCTTTTCATAAGCTTGTAGTTCCAATATGCGGCAGTTATTCAATTTTCCAGACTAAGTGTCTCTTGTCAAGAAAAAACACCCGACTTTGAAGGGGGGGGGGTAAAAAAACGCTAAGAAATTTTGCCAGAGTTCTTTAGTTCGGCAGGTGACGAGTAATCCATTGAAAGATGTTGTTGTACTTAAATACATGGTGAAATAAATGTGTTTAGTGTACAGTTAATAACAATGAAATACACGGTATAATACATACACTATAGTTTACACTCTAGAATATACCGTAGGAGACACGGTAGAATACACGGTAAAACACACTGTAGAATACATGGTAAAACATACTGTAGAATACACGGTAAGTACATGGTAAAATATTTGGTAGAATACGTAGTGAAATAAATACATAGTCAAAAATGTGAGGATAACACACAAGACAAACATAAATATTTCTTGCTCTTGTGTGGAGCCCCTGTTGGATTAAGGGAGACATGCATACGAATCAAAGGTCAAAAAAGTAACAGAATAAATGGTATATTCGTGAATTACTAGCGCTAGAACACTGACCAGGAGGAGAGTTTGCTGGCTTTCTGTCCATGATCACTGCATACACCAGTAACAACGTCAAGAAGAGCAGGATCTCCAGCCACATCTTGGACAGCTGAATTTGCCGGTTATGGCTTGATTTTATTCTATTTATCTGTCTATTATCTAAAAAAGGTAATCAGAGTATATCCTTGAAATCATGTGGAATAATGTAAACAAAGAACATCCATCAAATTGACTGGGAAAGCAATGTAAACAAAGCACATCCTTGAAATTGGCTGGGAGGGCAAGGTAAACCAAATACATCCTTGAAATTAGCTGAGAAAGCAAAGTACACCAAGTACATTCTTGAAATTGGTTGTGAAGGCAACGTAAACAAAGCACATCCTTGAAATTATCTTTGAAGGCAAGTCAAGAGGATGGACATAACGACTTCGAAGTGCCTTCGCCCTAAAGTTCGTCAGTGTCGGGAGCAGATGGTCAGTTGCTCAACGAGCCCCAGTTCTAGAATGGCAATGCTGAATATGGTCCAGACTCGCTCACAAATTGCTTTAAGACACGACCATAAATGGTTCATCGGCTTACATATAAATCGTTCTAAGACTCACCCATAAATAACTATAAGATTCAACCGTAAGTAACCTATAGTGTTCATTATAACTAGCAAAATGACCATAAATAGCTCCATGACCTCATCTTAATTAATTATATAATTGTTGTAAATAGCACAAAGAAAGAGCACCTAAAACAACTAACAAATGTTTTAATTATAATTTATTGAATTTCCAAGCCTTGAATTAGATGAGCTATCCTCGCAATAATCGCTTCATTATCCAACTAATTAATCAAAACCTACAATCACCACTTCATTCATTTACTACTATATTCATCAGTTAATTAATTAAGACCTACGCTCCCAGTTCAATAATTAAGAGTTATCATCTAACTACTAAGACACTATCTTAACTACTATGACACAGTCTTGACTACTAAGACACTGTCTTAACTGCTAAGACACTGTCTTAACTACGAAGATACTGTGTTAACTACTAAAACACTGTCTTAACAAACTAATACCGCTGCATACAGGAATGTGCTAGAACCATATCTACTGCCTGTTTCACAGAATTCGGGAATAAATTCTCCTGTTTTTATGCAGGATAGTGCTCCCTGCTGTAAAGCAAAGCTCGTTATGGGTTATCTGAAAGATCAAGGAGAAAGGAAATGGACTTCTTCCTCAGAGTCCAGATGTGACTCCAAAAGAAAACCCATGGATGATTCTAAGACAAAATGTTATGACAAAAAATTCAACAACACTTGAACATTTGTGACGAAAATTACAACAGGAATGGATCAAGATTACAATTGCTCAGTGACATGATTTGCTAAAACCTTGTGTTTGTATATGTGCTGCAGTGACTTAAAACAAAGATTGCAGGACTAAATATTAAACAAAATATATGTGATCTGTTTTGTAATCATGGTTAGGTAAATGTTATTTTGCTCCTTAATTTTGGACGCTTAAAATGTGACAAAATGTGAAATACCTATGGTAGTTATATTCAAGCGTCCTAAAAATTTGAGAAATAGTTCAAGTACTATCTTTACAGTCAGTGAAAATCTAAAAAAAATTGTTCACATGTTCTGAAGATTTAGAAGTTTTTATGATGGTTCCCTACCTTTTGACAGTACTGTAGGTTTTTCCTTGTGAGGCACGTGAGTACTAATTAGGTATTTGTGTACTAATTAGGAACTAGAGAGTCTTGCACTCACTTTGTTTCGACAGCACCAACAACACTGCAATTACAGAAGAGCCAGTATGCTTCACAGCGTGTGTAACTTTTCATAAGATATGCTATCTCCACTGATAACAACATCGCTACAACTCATCTTTTCCTATCACAATGCAATACAATGAAATCGAACATGCGAACAGAAACGAGTCGTTTTGTACAATCTTGGGCTGCTACCCAAGTCCCATACCGTATAAGCTTAAAGTATCAATAACGTAAAGGCAACTAAATCATGCACAGACACTTCGGTGACCTACCGAGACCCCAATCACATACAAGCCCAGGAGTGATAAAGGATGGGCGCAGGAGGGGCAGATGTTAACGGCTGACAAGGATTTCTGTCCTATTATTTTCTTCGTACCATCTACGTCAAGGAATGATGGTGCACAATTTAGGGGTAATCTCGAGTTGTGTGACTATAGATACCTTGGTGCAATGTGACACAACTGTGGGACAAATGTATAATGATTTACAGTATTTTGATAATGACAACACGACAAAATCTGTGATGATATATGACATTACAACTATGACTCAAGACGACATTTATTGCATGAAGTTAGAATGAATGGATGTACGTATTCATACGTGTCACAAATGACATGTCACACGTTTCACATCCAAGTAGGGTTGTCTCATTAGCAGGATTACCTAGTGGTTTGAGATTCTCCGGCAAACTAGCATCCACTACTTTTCTAACGAAATCCTACAGAAGGTAACTTCCTTTTACAATGCTTAATTCTTCTCCTTTGGCAAATCACGATAAATTCTTTTCTTACTTTCATTTCCTGTGTAGACTGCGCTGACTCCCAACCTCTCCTTCTTGACTTAAACAGCTTGACTGTTTGAATTTACCAGAATAGTAGTTTTCCAATTATAGCTAGCTCATGCATTTTTTATGTTTTTTAAATATTTCTTTACGTATAGCAAGAAATTCCTTACTCGTAATCGATGGTCCTGAAAACTCAGTCAACCAAAATTGATAAATCCAATTAATATTTTTCGCGAAAGATTCTATTGTAAGCTTGACATATATTTATTTATATTTTGAATCATGAATAAGTTCTGATCCTCGGGCTTTTGAAGGTGAATTATAGTACATACTTGTTTTGCTTCATTTGTTCTTCTCCGTGTGGTAGAAAGGGACGTCTCAAGAGTAAAATCATCAAATTCTTGCAAAAATATGTTTATTCTCACTTTCTTAAGTATTCCTGTTGTAGGTGATATACGTCAATATTTTTTAAATAGGCGTTTCAATTTGTATTTTTTTTTAAATTTCCACTCAATGTGCAAGTGTACATTATACATGCATGCACACTTCTCCCGACTAAGGCTTTGTGGTTGTTTTAAGATAATTTTGAATCTCTGATTTCATACATGGCACCCATTTTATCTCAATGCAGGGAGCCCTTAGTATACGGGATTTCGATTAAAGGTAACCTGCCGTTACGAAAAAGCTCCCATATATCCTATTAATTCATATTCTGATATGCGCCGATCCCCTCGTAGGTTGCAAACCGAGCGTAGTACTAGTTGTTTTGCTCACACGGCTGAATACATGGTAATGCGGGGCATAAACGAGGAAGATGCTCACTCAGTACTCCATATTGGATTGTAGCTTTCGTTGTCATCTCCACACTCCGTAGTTTTTTTTCTGTTTTCACCCTAGTTTGAATTTTAATCATGGCTCCCAAACTTAAAGCTGATGTAAGCACTAGAAATGCATCGAAGAAAAGGAAAACCATCACTATAGAATTTGAATTGGACATTAGTAATCATTCTGAAAAGGGAAAAACGCCAACAAACTTATTCTTGAAATATCAAATGAGTATCTTCTTGAGTTCGAACATCAGCTCAATGAGGAAGAGCCAGAAAATAACCAGAAGAGTACAGGTTTACGTCAAAGAAGTTGTTCAAAGTTTTTCATGTGATTGAAAATGCAATGGCAGTGTTCGAAGAGCAAGACCTCAACTCAGCATGATTTACGAAAGTGTACCGATATGTGACTGACTGCATTTCGTTTTAAAAGGTCATCTTTGAGAAAAGAAGAAGGCATCTATTCACTTTCGTCTTGAAACGTTCTTCAAGAAGGTTGACAGGACTCCATCTACCTCAGCATCTCAAGACCTGGTGCCCTCTACCTCTGCAGTTTTGCAGCCTCTTCAGCCGGTCCAGGCTTTCCAACTGCAGGCTCTTTCGAACAAGCCTGTCTCTCCAGTTATCAGTCAGAGCACTATATTTTGTTGATATTATACTGACCGTGTGTATATGTTCTTATTATTAGCTAGTACAAATTACGTATGTAGGTGCATCTTTCCGTGACGTATAGGCCTAAGTTCCGACTTACGTACCAAACCAGCCTACGAACGATCGTTAACACGAGGACTCCCTGAATTTTAGATTTTCATTGTAGGGGCATAATTTCTCGCCCACTGGTTCAATCAAGGAATGGCTTCAGACTATTGCCCGGTGATATTTAAGGAGGAAGAATAAATAATATTTATAAAATTTAATAAACAATTTACAATTAACATAAACAAAATAGAATGTTCGATAGATTTCCTACTCAATGAACCAGTTAAATTTTCTGAAGGCTTGATAGCGACAGAGCAGTCAGATTCTGCAGAACAAGAAACTATGCTCAGCCGGCCTCGTAGGCGCGTTTACTGAACATGAGACTAACTAAAGTCGCCCATCAAGTTTCCTACTCTATCGATCCTATGCTGAACAATGTCTGAATGAACAAATTTAACTAATGGAAAGCTTACTGGCAACAAAATAGTCGAATTCTGCAAAAACAGAAACCATGTTTAGCCGACCCCGAAGGCGCGATTACTAAACATTTGACGGACTATAGCCGCCAACTTAACTTCCTAGCCTATCCCAACCACGCTATTAACATGTCAAGTGCGAAGTGACCAACAAGTGGGCCACTCGTGTTTGGTTCTGTAAATATTTCAAAGCTTTCTAGTGACTGTATGTACAAAATGAAGATTTGTACCGGCTAGGCAACTGCAATTAGCGTGTTAAATCTATGCTATTCTATGCTACGCGATCTATGCTAAAATAATCCATGCTAAAATAATCCATGCTAAAACAATCCATGCTAAAGCATTCCATACTAAAACAATCCATGCTAAAAAATCCAGGCTGAAATAATCCATGCTGAAATAATCCATGCTGATTTAATCCATGCTGATTTAATCCATGCTGAAATAATTCATGCTGAAATAATCCATGCTGAAATAATCCATGCTGAAATAATCCATGCAGAAATTATCCACACTGAAATTATCCACGCTGAAATTATCCACACTGAAATTATCCACACTGAAATAATCTATGCTGAAATAATCTAGGATGAAATTATCTATGGTGAAATAATTGATACGATCCAATCTATGTTGAACTGAACGGGTCACTGCAAAAAACAGTTTTTGTAATTAAGAATAAACAAATTTCACAAATCTAAGTTTCAATATTACAAAGTTACATACTTTGCAGCACTGTTAAATCTCTTACCGGTAGTTGGGCAGAAGGATTGCACACTGTAGATCTAAACAGGAGCGATTGATCAAAAAATTAAGAAAAAGAAATCGCGTGCAAGAAAGACAGATTCATCTACTGACATGCATCTTAAATCATGAATAAAGTTTATGATATGATACACTGAGTACATAATTTATTTGAGCAGGGTAGTTTACTAAGTCATATATCTTGAAACGATAAGTTATAATGCTCATGGAATCTGAAATAGTATGAAATGGACACCATTCTCTTTTTTAGTACGTCGGGGTAATTCTCTAATTAGTAATGGATAAAACGAAACTAACAGTACACAAAACAACATACTCAGCAGAACGAATTTCCTTTTACGCATTACCTAGTAATTTTACTTTTTAGTTTAAAACACATTTTAGACCCTCTTTTAAACTACCTATGAAAAGTTTCCATTCATTGGGATCTCACTGTGAAGTACCTATCGCTTCTCACCGTCCCACCCCGTGACAACAATAGACAAAGATTTTCAGTAAAATGAAGAATAAACTGTCGTTCTTTTGCTCCGATAAAAAGTCACACATAGTTCTTTCTGTAGCACATGTATTATTCTTTTTAAATCTAATAGCTAACAGTTCTGACAACTCTTTTAGCAGGCCTATGTCTCTATTTGAATCATTCAGTTCTGCCTGATTAAAATTTTCACCTACCTTGGTTGATGGATCTATCAAGTTTGTATTGCTGTCATAATAATAATTTTCATCATTTGTGTGAATTACAAATTTCAAGATTATAATAAGGTAAGTATATATACTCTTCTCACGAACTTACTAACGTTCATTCTCTGAAGTGGTATAGTCAAACTCCCGCGCATGTGGCAATAATAGTTTTGGAAATTTAACTATTACTTCTGCAATGAGGCCACAGTACTGAACTGCTGTGTTATTTAAACAACTTAATCTATATATAAAGGAAATAATATAATTAGCTACAATGTATCTTTATATCTAGGTGTATCTAAATAAACAGATGAATCTACAATAATATCTCGTATGTCTAGATGCATGGAAGAAATACAATATAAGCATAATTGATTAGCTATGATATATCCTGTTGCTAAAAGTAATAAGGACCAGCACATGGAAAAAATCTGGTGTGAGAGAGAAAACTATCTTTCTTTCCAAACTTGGTAAACTTAAACTATTAGTGAACAGCTATTAAACTTAGGTGGTTTGTTTTTACAAACATTTGAAAAGTTGCATAATGAGAGGAGTTCACAATCATATCAGCTGCATGGAAGCAGACTCTCTTTTAAAAAACGCAACTTTAAAACCATTGGTGCATGACTAAAAAGTAAACCTTAATATTGGCATAGTCTTATGAACTATTACTGTTAATGCAATGCACTGTTGTGTCTATACTATGGACCATTCGAAGTCAGTTTAGATTAATCAGTAGTGAATTTTCAGCGTGGCAAGCTTTGAAATCATAAAGCTAAGTTGACTTCGAGTGATGCTACTGAACTACGGCTTGTTCAGATGTCATTCCTTAAATAATAACTCTGGTCGGAAACAAATTCTGAACAGGACACTATTCCTGCTAATTCTCATGTAAAATGAGTTCCTAAATCCGAATAGGACCCCAGCTTTCCCCCATCACCCACTTTTCTACCGAAGCTCCCCCACTTATTTTCATGACTTTTCGATAATTTGGAAGGGGAAACGGATTATTTTAGTCTTTACGTTTCTTCTGAGGGGATAGAGAAGTGAAAAGTTCTAAAACAAACATTTGTAGCAAGGAGTTGGATATGGAGGGATTTGCCCCCTTAAATAGTAAAAAATCCATTATTTCGCAATTTGTTCACTTATTTTCTACATATTCCAGCTTTCAACCTCCCTCATCCTCTCTCAAACACCCCAAATAATGGTAATGTATAGAAACAACAAACAACAATAATATATATATATATATATATATATATATATATATATATATATATATATATATATATATATATATATATATATATATATATATGTCAATTATAAACAGAACGTGCACAGCCATATAGCTGACTACGCTAGCGGAGGCCATTGCATTCTTAGTAACATAACATTTTCTATCGGACAAATTGATCAAAAATTACTTCTTTCAAGCAATAGAAGGCAAAATAAGGTTTTACTGCCAATTTTAAATAGTTTAAACCACTGTAATGCTTTGAAATACCAATTTAGCCGGACTTAACATGGATTATTGTATGAGCTTATTGGCCACTTTACAGAAAGCCAAGTTGCTGCAGTTTTAGACTTTAGAAAACAGATTATAGTTACACCTTTTTCAATGCAAACAACTAAACACACAAACATTCACAGAAATAAACAAACAGACATAGAAGCAAAAACCTACCAAACTTCAACGATTAGTCAGCCAACCCGGCCTTCTTTACAGAGGTCTAAAGAAGGACTGCATTCTTCTGCATTCAGGCAAATCTGTACTTCATCTACCAAGAGAAACACATTCTTCTTTTGCAGTGTCTGGACTTTGTCAAATGTTCCCCTCAGCGCCTGGTCCTTGTCAATAGATGAAGTGGTGTACTGCAGCTTGCGCTTGCATAGCAGCACCAAAAAGTCTTTGAGCTGTTCATAATTACACTTTGGGTATGTTTGAAGAGCAAAACAATAATCATTTATGGAAAACTGCTTCCGTAATAGAAGTTCCAAATGACTTGTCAAAAATACCAACTTTTTCTCCTTCTCGATGTCGACACAGGCTGATGTGTGAGCTTGAAGAAGAGTTACAACATTTTGGATCGTTTTCTCAAACGGGATATCATAGTGCATTGTCAAGCGCACAGTTTCGTCGAACTGAGTATACGATCTCAAACCATTTTTGGGATGAAGTGTCTTAAACAGTGGTACACTAATACCGTTCTTGAACGCACTGAGTGTTAGTGAGGTACACAAAGTGGACTTCTTTTCGACAATCACAGACAGGCTGCATTCACTGAAGCTGTCGGTCATGAACAAACAGACAAACCTTTTATTCGATCTTGAAACAATCAAGTTCTCGTACTGCTTCTGCAGGTTACGTTCAGGTTTGAAAGCATCAAATGAAATAATCTTATTCTTCCGAAGGAAATACCTCAGTTGTTGGTCTTCCACTTTCGCCGGGCTAGGTGAAAGTTTTGAAGAGGGCAGACATGAAGCAGGTACATTGAAGATACTGGAAGGGATTCCAGGTCGCATAGAACCAGCACGCAATTGGTTCAAAGGTGGGTCAGCACCCCAGTGAATCTCATAAATGAAAAACTTGTCTATATTAACAACAAAATTTTCACGTGGTGGAATAACATCAAGCCACTTCTCTCGCTCAGACTGCTCTTTTGGGAGGCAAAACATGCGGTGCCTGTTCTCCTTATTGTAATTACCCCGACAGTTCACAACCCCACAATTGTTCGGCATTTTTAATACATATAATTCGCAATAAAATTTGTAAACAAACAGTATCCACTTAAAAATTCAGCAATGTGCCACGAAACAAACAACAATGTCCGACTCAAACCGAACGATAGACTACGACAATGTTCGCACTGTGACAGACGGAAGTATATATATATATATATATATATATATATATATATATATATATATATATATATATATATATATATATATATATATATATATATATATATATATATATATATATATATATATATATATATATATACTTATATATATATATATATATATATATTTAGGAAGCAGTCCTTCATTGATACATATCTGGTTAAAAATAATGCTATAGTGGGATGATACGAACTTTTTATTAAGCTTTTCAATCCGCTTAAAATTACAAATAGTTTCTGGGTCTAAAACTTCAAAGATCTTAGTAATAGTCAAACCTAAAAATGGGTTTTGCGATGCGTTTCGGCGATTGTTCGTCGTCTTCAGGCTATGGAGAATGCAGCAGACTATCCATCACAGTACAGTAAAGAGAAGTAAAGGCACATGGGGAGGTTGGCAATGACCACCCCAACAACGGTTTTTAGGCGGGAACGTGAACCATGAAGTAATAATTGTGTCTTGGCGCTGATTGGTCAATTTTTTGAAGGGGCGGGGCGACAAATGCCGATACGACACAAAAAACTGACACAAGTGGGCTCAATCTGGTGCCACTGTGGTTTTCCAACGATGTACCCAAGACTGTTACCACTAGACCACGAGATATATCACCTCGAGCGACGTTTAAACTACTTTAACACTAGAACAACGAAGTGGGTCTGGGAGGTTCAATGCCAAAATTAATAAGCCCGTCTAATATAGTATTCATGAACCTCACTTAATAATAACATTTATGGAACAAGTACATATAACTTTTCTGTAACGTAGTTTGAAAGAAAAATAATTGATTAGACTAAAACTCCTCTCTGTGTTACTCGATCTAGAAAATTATACACATCTCTGTAATGTGAAAATTATAATTTTTTGGTTTGAATTCATCGTATTCTCATAGCGAATATCACGACTGATGAATTTATTTTTGCACTTTCTATTATGAATAAACTGAGTGCACTCAGAGCATCCCAGAGTATCTTCTTCAATTTATCATTGTGAGTATGAAAATGGAATTTCAATGGTAGAAGCAGAGCTTCAATCAAATTAAAGAGAAAAATAAGATATTCCTAATAATTTTGTTATGCGCATGTGCATTGTTTGTTTAATTCTATCTTTGCACTTTATTACATCTCGTAATTCTTATCTAAATTATTTGTATTTATGTAGTAGCAAATGCACCGACCAGCATTAGACCATTGTTTCAAGCTGTTTCCCAATGTTTTTTATTGCTTTGAAATCAGCATAAATTTGACAAAGTGACCGTTGGCCTGACTTGTGCGCCATAATTGGTTGACTTGCGTGTACGTCACTGAGACCCCCCTCACCCCTCACCCCTCACATAATTCCATGACATCAAAATTGAAATTGCTCCTACTAGTCTTTACTGTACAGTGCTATCCATCCTCTTCATGCTGTTGCTGGCTGCGATGTGAGCTGTGGACACAGTACAGTAAAGAGAAGTACGATCACATGGGAGGGTTGGCAATGACCACCCCAACAACGGTTTTCAGGCGGGAACGTGATCCATGACGTAATAGTTGGGTCTTGGCGCTGATTGGTCAATTTTTTGAAGGGGTGGGCGACAAATATGACACAAAAAAACACTGCCAATGAGTGCTTTCGAACTCGCGTTACTGAGCTTTCCAATACGTGTACCCGGGACTCTCACCACTCGGCTATGAGATGTATCATCATGCACGACGTTTAAACCAATTTAAAACTAGAACAACAAAGTGGGCCTGGGAGATTCAATGTCAAAATTAACAAGCCCGTCTAATATAGTATTCATGAACCTCACTTAATAATAACATTTATGGAACAAGTACTTATGACTTTTCTGCTACGTAGTTTGAAAGAAAAATAATTGAAATATGACAGAATTCAACTTGTTAGACTAAAACTCCTCTTTGTGTTACTAGATGTAGAAAATTATACACTTCTCTGTAATGTGAAAATTATAATTTTTTGGTTTTAATTCATCGTATTCTCATAGCGAATATCACGACTGATGAATTTATTTTTGCACCTTCTATTATGCATGAACTAAGTGCACTCAGAGCATCCTAGAGTATCTTATTCAATATTAACATTGTGAGTATGAAAATGGAATTTCAATGGTAGAAGCGGAGCTTCAATCAAATTAAAGAGAAAAATAAGAAATTCCTAATAATTTTGTGATGCACATGTACATTGTTTGTTTAATTCTATCTCTACACTTTATTACATCTCGTAATTCTTATCTAAATTATATGTATTTATGTAGTAGCAAATGCGCCGACCAGCATTAGACCATTGTTTCAAGCAGTTTTCCAATGTTTTTTATTGCTTTGAAATCAGCATAAATTTGACAAAATGACCGTTGGCCTGACTTGTGCGCCATGATTGGTTGACTTGCGTCACTGATTGTTGATTGATGGCTTCTTTTGGTGAATTAACACGTTTGTTGCGATGCGACCCACCGGTGGGTCACTTAGGTTAGGTTCTGTAATTTTTACAGATCCTTCTAATGACTATGCGTACAAAGTGAAGTTTTCCACCAATCAGGTAATCGCAACAAACGTGTTAATAATGCTTCCAGAATTTGCAGACGGTTGTACTCGGGTTCACGTCGCAGTATCTTTGTGTTCATTACTAGTTTTTCCCGGGTAAGAGTTTCGTTGTGTTCTTCCATTTCGTGATTTTTTGGACTTTAGAACCTAAGTGCATAGTCAGGCGTCGGGAAAGGGTGGTTGTTGTTACGCCAATGTACGAGCAGTTATGAGGCTTACAGTCCTCATGGCTGCATTTGTGCTCGTACACGACGTTAGTCTGTTATAGCTCTGATAATTTGGTACTTTGATTATTTTTAGATACGAGGCTCGCGATAGTATGGCTTTTGTAATATATTATGAGACGGAGGTGTTCGTTATCAGAATTACATTTCGTGTTTCTTTTTATGATTTGCTTCAATATGCGTTCGTCTGTTGTATGTGCTAATGAATATTGATTTAGGTAATAAATTTAGGTAATCCGTTACGTCCTATTATTTTTCAGATCCCTACTCCTACATACGAAGTGGCTAAACAATTGAACAGAATCATATCACCATACATACCGGCGAAGTACCAAATTAACTCCACCGACGAATTTTTGCAAATCATCAGAGCAACCAGACCACAAGGAATTATCGCATCGCTTGACATCGAGTCTCTGTTTCCTAACGTTCTGGTTCTTCCTACAATAAATATAATTTGTCAAACAGTCGACAAAGACCCTACTGCCGCCCCACCAATTGACGCTAACCTACTCAAAAAACTTTTAATAGCCTGCACTACGGAATGCCCATTCTTCCATGTTGACGGTACCATGTACTTACAAACTGACGGCGTCAGCATGGGAAGCCCACTGGGTGTAACCATGACTAACTTTTACATGACAGCATTAGAAAACAAAATTCTGAAAAGTTCAACTGACATGAAACCACACACATACTACCGTTACGATGACGACTGCTTCATCGTTACCGACAACATCCAGTCGCTGGAAGAACTAAAAAACCGCTTCGAAAGAAATTTGGTCCTAAAATTCATTTCAGAGCTTGGGCTGCAAAAGAAAATAAACTTCCTTGACGTCCATATTGAAGCAAAGGGCACCAACTACGAAACATCAGTTTATCAAAAACTAACCAACGCTGGCATCTACCTACACGCTAACAGTGAAACTCCTCAACGGTACAAAGAGAGTACCAAAAACCCTTGATTCAACGCACCTACAAAATCTCTTCATCGTGGCAGCTCTTTCATAGCAGCATTGTAAAATTGAAGCAAGCATTCATCAACAATGGTTATTCTAATGCCCTGTTCGACAATCTTTTGAAGAATTGTCTGCTAAAAGTAAACTGCAGCATAAAGGAAGAACCAAATCGCATCACTCACACAATTTATTACCTAAATCAATATTCATTAGCATATAAAACAGACGAACGCATATTGAAGCAAATCATAAAAAGCAACTCGAAATGTAATTCTGATAACGAACACATCCGTCTCATAATATGTTACAAAAGCCATACTATCGCAAGCCTCGTATCTAAAACTAATCAAGGTGCCAAATTATCAGAGCTATAACAGACTAACGTCGTGTACGAGTACAAATGCAGCCAATAGGACTGTGAGTCTCATAACCGCTCGTACATTGGCGTAACAACAACCACCCTTTCCCGACGCCTGACTATGCACCAGGGCTGCAACTGAGGTTTTTCTCTTTCCCCCAGATTTGCAGTACAAATTCCCCATATACAGCAAAAATCCCCCAAAATCCCCCTTAGGTTCTGGAGGTAAATTCACTGGGAGCGACCACTTAATCTTATTTTAACAAAGAGTGGCACGAGAAATTGTATACTAGTCACACTAACGAATTCTATCACCTCATTCTATTGCGCATTCTTTTTGCATCGTAAGGTCATCTATATGCTTGCACTCTCTAGCGTGCGGCCTCCTGAGCGTCTGGCCCAGTTGGCTCTTAAAGTATGATGGCTTTTTAACTCTCCACTAGTTTAAAAGGACGTCGCTGGTTTGAAGTGTCTAGTCGATATTTTCACGTTGCCAATGTTGTCAGTTTACGATAAAATCAGCGTAGATGTTTATTCTAAGTTTACAGTAGACGTTAATTCCAAATTGCCCATGAATTTTCAATCTTCTTTTGACTGTACCATAGACAAAAACGTCTCCCAAATTGCCCATGAACTTCTCCCAAATTGACACGAACCTCTTCAAAGAACTTCTCCAAGGAACTTCTTCATAGAACTTCTCCAAGGAACTTCTTCATAGAACCTCTCCAAGGAACTTCTTCATAGAACTTCTCCAAGGAAATTCTTCAAGGAACCTGCCACTCTCCACGTTGATACAATTTTCCGTCTTTGACTTCTTGTAGAATTTTGATGTTGACTTCTGCGGTCGTTGTTTGCCCTCTTTTGCCCCCTTGTGCACTGTGTCCTGTCTCTGAAATTTTTAAAACCCCTTAGTCTTCCGACAGCCGCTTTTATGGACTTTTGGTTACACTAACGATGTCGTCATGTATCCTAGCACCTCGTTTCATGTTGAGCTTCTTACGGTTATGCCTTTATAACAGCCCTTGTAGCGACCGTTGGGTTTCGTACTTGAGGAGTGTTTTTGCTGGCTGATCACCTGGTGAGTGCTTTTGATATTCTGAGCGTTGAGGTGTTTACAGTTTACTTTTCTCTCCCTTCACTGTGGCGCTGTGCATGACACGTACACATGTATGTAAAAACTAGTTAAGCACCTTCGAACTGGTCATCTATTTACCAAATTTCTATCATAAAAATTTATCTTTCTACTCTTCCTCTGTGTTGCAAATCAGACTTCAGGCTTATAACTACTGTGCATGGGCAATTTGAATGCTGAGATGAGGAAAATATTTTGTCCTCTGTCTTAATTCATTGATACTAGTTGATATCTAGTCTGAATATTGTATAGAAAAAGTCTTTAGGTTGTACATTTTATTAATAAAGCTGAATACTTGGAGAAATGCTGGAGACTTAGTTGTGTAAATATTATATAACACCTCTATAGGGTGTTTATGAATATTTTACTAATTTAAACGTGTATATGTGCAGAACCCACATCGTACAAAATTTGTAACTCCATATTTTAAAAATATATTGAAAAATTGTGCAATTTTACAGTTTCTTTGTATTGAATATCAAACTTAAATTTTAGCTCTAAAATTTGATCTATTCTTATAAGCAAAGATCTGAACCCTTCAACTGAAGGCATCAGCGGCAAGTTGAACTTTTTCCATACTCATTTATCTCTGTTTTCCTTACCAGTATTTAAAAATATTTTGTTGTTGATGGGTTGTGTTGATTGACATGAGATTACGTTTCTCTCCAAGAATACCATTAGTTGAGGCATTTGAGGTAGTAGGTAAGAGCAGTACCAACGCAGTTTCGATCGACGGTTGATCACTCTGTCAGAACATTTGCTGAATAAATCAACATTCGTTGAAGCAATGAGCAGGATTACCGTCCCATTGATAGTAGTCACCTTACTTATTACCATCTGATGTAGCTAGCCTTAATTATTCTTTTGAGTGAGTGAGTTACTTCTCGTTATTTACCGATTCACCATCGCAAAAACCACCCAACTATTACCTCTCGATTGTCCACAATTGCTGCCCTTGGCATTAAGTTTTCACCGCAAGACATTATGACCTTATCATATTGAAAAATTTATTTAATGCTCTAATATCTTGGCCGTTCACGGTTAGGATTTGGTTAGATGTAAAACTCTTCCTGGTCCGAAAATATTGGCCAATATTGTAAAAATAGTCGATATTGTCGTCGATTTGAGATGTTAGTGCACAAAACTTCTTTATACCCCAAAAATTTATGAATAAATGCAAAAATTTTATACTCTAAGTGCATGGGAGAACACTTATTTATGTTTTTTCGAATTCATTATGTGCTAGTTAAAACTTCATGTATGTTATTTTTGAAACACCTATAATTCACGAGTTTCTTGGATTTTAATCTACGAGTCAGACTGATAAGAGCCATATGTAGTATTTTGTGCTTCTAAGCATTGTAGCTTCGTCGCTATATTTCCATTAATATTTAGTAGCAATCATAATAATTACTTTTGGCTCGTATTTTCATTGGTATTCTGTGTCTATCGAAATTTCGTCTTGATAGTTGATTCCAATTTTTTTTACTTATTGTTAATCTTAAAGACTAACAGAAGTTTCATTTATAGTATACACATGTTGGTTCTACATATCTTTTAAACAGGATGAAGCTGTTAAATTGCCTCAACCGATTTAAGAAAAAGAGCAACATTTTTGCTCACAAACACACAGATAGAATTTCGAACTGCAGCACCGTTAGAAGCATGAATGGTGATCTATTTATGTTTGCTGCATTCTCTCAAATGGTTCTATCAATAAGCATCAAGAATTGGGAGAATTTCCCAAAGATCGAAAAAAATCAAAAAATATTCACTGTCAATCTCCCCAATAACTATTTCTTGCATCTACCACAGGCCAAGACGTTGCTAGTGCTAGCACTGTTCACCTCTGTGAGAGCTCTAGGGCTGTTTTTTTTACGAGGT
This sequence comes from Trinorchestia longiramus, assembly GCA_006783055.1. Taxonomy (NCBI): domain Eukaryota; kingdom Metazoa; phylum Arthropoda; class Malacostraca; order Amphipoda; family Talitridae; genus Trinorchestia; species Trinorchestia longiramus. Next base: position 40,378 of record VCRD01001464.1, on the reverse strand, counting down.
TGCATGTCTCTGCTTCAAGCTACCTCCCATCATCATCTTAATTCTGGTATTTCCAGCTAATACTAGTTCTCATAACCTGTCAAATCAGCTAATCACTAATCGGTTCTACGAGTCTCTGTTTCAACTGTGTTTCATTCGAAATGCTCTCAAACATTGAGGAAGGAGATTTATATAAAGAGAAATAAATGATAGTGCTGCCAGGCATTATGATTACTTGAACTACTTTTCCTAAAATTTTAATGGTAAGCCGACAACGTGTAATTGTTGCATGAGATCGTAACGATATCTTGACACCTATGTTCAGTTGAATCGTGGTGCTGTGAGTCCAGGCTTCCTATTGATGGAAAATAGTGCATGTCCTCGTAATGAATATGTGCTTGATGTGTTTCTGGTCCCTGAAGATTTTATTCACTTGCATTGTCCTGCTAGTTTTCCTGACTTGAATCTAAAGAAGCAAGTCTGGGATGTGTTAGTGAGACGAAGTGCTGCATGCCATCATCCACCCCTCAAATGGGCGGCATCAAAATATATATATAAGCTCCTGGGCAGAAGATGGTTTTGTCATGAAACCTAAAATCTGGGTTTTACATGGGTTCGTAATATGGATATGATATGACCAGCCCATTGGAATTTCCCTACATGGTCAGCCCAGGTGTAACCCAGGTGTAAATTCTCAACAATATTCTTAGAAAAAATTTTTAAGAAAAATTCTCAAAAATTTTTCAAAAAAATATCAAAATAATCATCAAAAATAATGTTTAAAAATATTTGAATTAAAAAAATAAATAAATTAAAAAATAAAAAAAATAAAAAAAATTTTCAATCAAAATTTTGAAAAAAAATTACAAAAAGAATTAAAAAAACAAAATAAAAAAATGGCAACGAAAAGTGTTGAAAAATTCTTTAAAAATTTCATAAAAAATCTCAAAAAATTATGAACTCTTCGTACCAACGTATGTTTTTGTTAGCGATAAATGAATTCTAATTCATTTTTTTATGGTGGCTATATCGGAAAAATATTCATCAATGTTTTTAACCCTACGAGCTCTCTCAATTTAAACAGTTTCAGTCATAGTGGAATATTAATGACGTGATTTTGTACCTTTTCAATATATTTGGTACGTTTTTATCCGTTTTTTTCAAATATGTACTAAGAGGTAGATGACGCTGCAGTCTCGAAATTAAACTTCTGTAATGTGCTGTGTCATACCTGTAAACTAACCCTCAATTTGTAACCTTAATTTGACTAAATGTGATCTTATTTGACCTAAAATAATAAGGGATGTGACGAGAGTCAGGCGAATATCCATATTTAGGCTCTACGACACTAATGTAGTCGAAATGAACTCAAACGTAACCCTAGTTAGGCGTGGCGGTTTGTGACTTTATTTTGGATTGTGAATATTCAAAGACATCAAGTAATTATCAAGAAAAAGAATTTATTGGATATGTTCTACGTGACAGTGATCATTTAATACATTGAAATATATGCTATTTTTTTAATTGTTTTCAATTCTCTGCTCATTTAAACTAATTTCTAGTGACAGTCTCCAGTGCAAAAAAACACCGCTAACCTTTGAGTTAGTTACACCAACTGTGATGTCCATAAGTCACACTGAGAATTACTCAATGTACTCGAGTCATTAAATTTAGTAATCTATGTCACCAGTGTGTTGATGATAAACTGTTTATTTTATTTAGATAACTTAGCATAATTACTTCAACCAGTGTCTCAGTACATGCACAGCTTTGAAATTTGTGTGATACTAAGTGTCAATGCAT
>VCRD01001464.1:0-20613 GCA_006783055.1 Trinorchestia longiramus | reverse complement strand
CCAGAGGGATCGACCATGAAAAACATGGTTAACCACCAGCAAATCCAGGTGAGTGACACGTGAGTAGCATATGGGCTACTTCGTACTTGGCCCAGGCAATGCCCAGGAAAAGCCCATGGTTAACACATGGAAAATCCATGTGGGTGACGCGTGGATAGCATATGGGCCACTTTGTGGTTGGCCCAGGCAATGCCCAGGAAAAGCGCATGGTTAGCAGATGGAAAATCCATGTGGGTGGCGCGTGGGTAGCATATGGGCCACTTGGTGGTTGGCCCAGGCGATGCCCATGAGAAGCCCATCTGGGTTTTTTTCCCAAAAAACCACGTGGAGCCCATGTGGTCAGCCCGGTGGGCTGTGATGGGCCAACCACATGGGCCCCACGTGGAGCCCATGTCTATGTCTACTTGGGATGTGGGGTGTGTGTCAACGACGCTAGTGTTTCCGTGTGAATTAGGAAGTATTTATTCTGGAAAGAGTTTCTTTTTGCAGATAAGAGAGATTTAATTCCCTGCATCCATGTTCCTCGTCCTCCGATTGCGTGTCACTTCACCCTAATTAGCACGGAAGCAAAAACAAAAACTGTTAGGACATCACTGAGACAAAATAAAGTTGACAACGTTTGTTACGGACAAACGTTCTTCTACCGGAGAAGCTAAATAAAATATGAGAATCAATAAACTATTCAAAAAATTTGATACAAAAGTGAAAATTCTAGTGACAAAAACGTTTAGTCATTTCAAAAGAAGGAAGCTAATAAAAAAAAAATATAAACCCAATAATTCGTCGTAAATCTTTTATACATTTATCTTTATAATAATTACTAATTAGTAAAATATAAATCATGGAATTTCAACGGGAACTCTCTAGTATATAATAAACAATGTATTTCCATCTTTCTTTCTGTATCTGTGTATGTCCGTCCCATTATTTCCTATCTATTACCGAAGAAAAATTATAGAACGGAAATCAGAACGGGTATACATATATTATAATCATTGCATTGTGACTACCAAAGGCGCCGAATCACTATAAAATACTCAATTTTTTCTGTTATTAGCTTTTATTTCTTATACGTCCATGTTATCGGTAGATAAGATACAGAATGGAAGTTCTGTATATATTGATGAAAAATATTCACGGGTAAAACTAAAAAATGTATTTTATATCATAGATGTTAAGCTTTATTACTTTTAAGCGAAGGAATATCAACGAGTACTATCTGCGCCATGTTATCGGTAGATAAGATGCAGAAAGGTAGTTCTGAATGAAATTAATACAATGTATTTATTTCAGACCCAATAATTCTTTGTAAATCTCTAATGCATTCATCTTTATAGTAATTTAAAATGAGTTAAATTTAAATAGTGGAATTTCCACGGGAACTGTCTAGTTATATTATATTATATTATATTACTAGCATGAACTGATACGTGTGACCAGCCAACAGTAAAGAAGAACAGCATCATTCCTTAAAATGAGAGCAAATTTAGATCACTTGACACCGGAGTGCACATAAATCTTGAACACCAATGAAATAAAACTTCAATTCTGAACATCCCAAAAATGCATATAAAAAGAATATAATTCAGGGCTCGTAACATGACTTCATATTTTTTCTGGATGTCTTAACTCATTATCCATTTTTCTCCTCTACAAGAATTCAAAATTTGTAAAATAAGAAAAAAGTGCGATTGAGGTACCGATATCGTCTTAAAAACGTTTAAAAATGAGTATAAATGAAAAAAGAATATGAAGTCGAAAGACAAAAGCCAGCATTTCTGACTCTTATTGAAATAATGTTATATTATATTACTTTATATTATATTGTTTTTATCCACTATATAATAATACACAGTTTTTTGCTTGCTTGATTAATTGGATCGTCTTTCTGTCACTCTCGTGGGGATTTAAATAGTAGAAAATTCGGTAGGGTGTACATGTATTGTAATCATTGAGTTGTGGATACCCAAGGTACAGCTTTCAACGGGGAAAATCCTTCGCAAAGCCTGCGTCCGCTGGCAAATCAAACGAGAAAATTCATTAAATGACGCGTGAATTTTTACGTGCAGGTCTACTAGTATTATATTATACAGGTGTGTATGTCCGTTGAAGATAACGGGTTTTAATAAACAAATTCCACGATTAAGATTTGATTAATTTAAAACTATTATAAAGATGAATGCATGAAGAATATACAAAGAATTATTGTGTTTTAAATGAATTCTTTTCATTAATATATACAAAAGTTCCATTCTCTATCTTATCTACTGATAACATGGCCCAGATAGTACCCGTTGAAATTCTTTGGTTCTAAAATGATAAAATTAAAGATCTATGGAATAAAATACATTTTTTGGATTTACCCGTCGTGCAATTAGAATCTGATTTTCCGGTGCTTTAGTATCCACAATACAATGCTTATAATACATACATACCCGTTCTGATTTCAGTTCGATTCAGTCGGACACCAAAAAAATACATAAATAAATGCACAAAGGGTATTGTTAGGTTCAATTATATCACATTATATTATATGATATTTAATTAAACTATATGATCATACACAGTTTGTTGCTTGCTTGCTTGGTCTGTCTCTCAGTCATGCTCTTAAGGATTTAGATAGGAAAAAATTCGGTAGGGTATACATGTATTGTAAGCATTGTATTGTGGATGCGAAAGCCACATCCTTCAAATCAAACGAAAAATTTCAGTAAAAAACACTTGAATTTATATGTGTTTTTACTGAATTTTTTCGATTGGTCTGCTGATAACATAGCCCAGATAGTACCCGTTGAAATTCCTTGGTTTAAAAGTGATAAAATTAAGAATCTATGAAATAAAATGCATTTTCAGTTTAACCAGTGAATATTTTTCATTAATATATGCAGAACTTTCATTCTGTACCTCATCTACCGATAACATGGCCATGTAAGAAATATAAGCTAATAACAGAAAAAATTGAATATTTTATAGTGATCCAGCGGCTGCGGTATCCGCAATACAATGCTTAGAATGCATGCATACCTGTTCTGATTTCGGTCCTATAATTTTTCTCCGGTAATAGATAGGAAGTACTAGAATGGACACACGAAGACAGAGAAAAAGAGAGGTGGAGATACACTGTCTATAACATATCTAGATTCTATACCTTTTGATAATATATTAAAGTATAATTATTAGGTTATCCTACGCTAAAGTTGATTAGATTGTATTCAATGAAATAATTTTTATATAGGACTATGCCGTGTCATTTAATAAATAAATAATAATACCGCATCTTCTTACATTGAATAGAATATACAGGTACAAGGTGTTCAATAATTATCGTTACATTCATATGCCAAATGAATTATTTGCACTAATGTCAAATTTCACTTGCATGTTTTGTTTGATTTAAGCTATCATATATTTTACAGGCATACGACTTAAACAAAATAATGATTGTTTTAGATTTGTGTAGGGCAAGAAAATCTCTAACGAATATTATTAAAACCCGAAAAGTTACATAGTGCTGGTCTGAGGAAAGTTGTACAAGCAAAAACTAGGCTTGCCTGATACAAGGTCACCCTCGAACGGTTGAATCTCGAAACTGGCAAATTATACCGACGAAAAGCTCAAACCCTAAGATACCCTTCTGATATCGTTCAAACGAGGGAAATGTATCCGTCAAAACTATGTGTGTCCACCATTTGCAACAAAAACTAGTAGACTTCTCCTTACAAACATCAAAAGAAACACCTGTTACCTTCGAAAACTTGGGAAAAATCGTTTGTCGTATTCAAGAAAGCACGATGAAAAAATTCACGTTTACTGACGAAAGAGTAATTGATGTCCAGCAAACAATTAACGTACAAAATGATCAGTTTTAAGGGACTGGTAGGATTGACACCCGGGTAGTCACTCGACGACAAGGAGCGGTGTCTGCAATGATATGTATGTGCAACAACCACTGAAACCAGAGCACGTCTATTGGTTTTGTTGAAGGAATAAATGTTAGCAAAGAAAATTACTGAGCTGACGTCCTTGTCAGTTATTGTTGTCTTGGGCTAACTTTTGGTCATTTCGGTACGACACAAAGAGCTAAGAAAACAGAAGAGTGGTTGGCATTCATTGTTCCCTATTTCATTTCGAAGGTGGAATGACCGGCTACATCGCAAGACTTGAATCTTTTTGGTGTCTGATTCATCCTGGAGAGCACATAGCCTTAAACTCAAATATTTTTTCGACAATTTTGTATTAGAAGTAAACATACTTTTTTCGAAACCTTTTCAATACGCCACCACTTTAATGCACGACCTAATATTTGAGTTTATGCGCTATCCATAGAACAAAAAGGTCATTACTTATTTCATATAAATAATATTCCCTTCCAAATTTTGCGCGGCTGTATTTCATCAATATATTATAGAATGATGTACAAGATGGCGCAAAAGTCACTTCACCATTTTGAACATTTATTACACGGCATCTAATACGGTTATAAAAATTGGTTACATATGAAATGAAAGAGAAAACCTTGAAGTTTAATTCTGAATCATTGATTCGGATTTGAAGCACACTTTGTGATCAAAATTTACACAATTATCATATTCCAAACATGCCGAAATACAGCAAGGACTAAAGAGCAAAGGTAGTGGAAAAATATTTCTCTCGCAATGGATCGTTAGTTGCAGTACAGAGGAACTTCGCAAGAACATTTCATTGACAAAAATTTTCCTAACATTGCATTATTACAATGATTTCAAGATTGAAAGATTTTGATTCAACTGTAAACAAGGAACGCTCAGGCCGACCGAGATTAATACAAAATGTGTATCTCAATGTGTTTCATTGAGTGCTGCAGCAGATTTAAAAACGTCGACTAGACAACGTTCTAGTCAACTAAGAATTTCATTGGGATCATTGCAACGCATCCTAACAAAAGATTAAAAACTGTTCATATTCAAAATTCAAGCAACATAATTGTTGAAGTGTACAGACTATCATATATGCCCTACGAATGATTGACGTTTATATCACACCTAAGGCCCATAATATATAAGGCCCATTTCTATATCAGTAGGCATGTTAATAAACAAAACTGCTAATTTTGGGATGATAAAAACCAAAAGATAATCCAAGAACACTTCATGCTCAGAAGGTTACAGTCTAGTGTGGCAAAACGAATGGAAAAATGATTGGACCATATTTTTTACATGATATTGATGACAGTGAAAGGAGACAACTACAGACAAATGATACAGGAATATTTAATGCTACAACTAGAAGATATGGACATGCAGAATTTGTGGTTACAAAAAGATAGGGCAACACCACATACAGCAAGAGAAACCATGGCAATACTAAGAGCTGCCTTTCCTGGTCGTTTAATTTCACGTTTTGGTGACGTTCCATGGAAATTACGGCATCTTGATTTAACCCCTCTAGATTTCTTTCTATGAGGATAACTTAAACAAAAGCTATGCATCAATAGGTCTAATGCTCTCAATGAGTTAAAAAACATCGATGAAATCAACAGAATAACTTTAGGTATTTTGGAATACTCGTAAGTCATGGAAAATACTGTACGTAAAATAAGCTTGTGTTTAAATAAGGATAACATTTAAAGGATATTATATTAAAAAATAAAACTTCAGCGTATACTCTTTCATTTTAAATGTAGCTTATTTTTATAGCTGTATAATAAATGTTCTAACTGGTGAAATGACTTTTACTCCATCCAGTACTCTAAGACTGGTGAAGTCTATTATCCGAGCATTTGGTAAGACTAATTTCCCAAAAATGGGTTTTGTCGAACACGTACTTCAGCCGAGTTATGGTGTGCTCTCTTCTACTTAGACCAAACTCTCTCTCTAATCGAGCCAAAATATTGCAAATCTTCAACGTTTTCTGGCGATCAAAGGAGTGGAAGGGTTTTCATGGGGAGGTAATCTTTTGTTCAAATATTGTCTGGAAACTCGGCAAACCGGAGGTGTTTCCCCCGGACTTTCACGACTTGTCCAAACATCAGCTGGACTTTTTAGTTTCTAAAACCCTTGCATTTATTCCATGCAGTATTTCACCACTAAAACGTATCAGTTGTTTAACGCAATAAAAACGACGGTGGCTTCACAAAAATTACTATGACACTGCTAAAATGGTTGTTGTTCACAAAACAATGACCAATACACCGTTGCAACAAATATAGACTTTCAGTATTATTGGGGACTTAAAATCTGACGTGAAGCATTTCAAAGGTACACTGAACTCCATACGATAATAATACCTTTAGCAATACAGGAAATAAAAATTTATTGATTCAATGCTAGAGTTTTAGATAACTTGGAGCTTTTTCAAAGCGTCCGGTGTTAAAATTGTTGCTCTTTATGTCGGGATTATTTTTCACACCAAACAAAAATAAAAATGTTACCTAATCAAACGTTTAATATCTGGGTGTGATATGAAGATTATTCTCAGAAATAAAATGGTTGTATGAAGGACATTGAAAAGCTTTTTTTAATCCCAATGCTGCAAAAATAATTATATATTTATGTATTTTAATACGTAACGTATCTTTTTTATTTTCAGATGATAATGAAGTCAATAGAGAAAAAGAGTTTCCATTTTTATTCACCTCTTTTCGTTGGTGGTTTAGTGTGGTCATAGACTACAAATCTAGGTTGGGTTGATATGCTGTCGCGAATTTTGCACGCCACAAAGGTCCACGACACTTCATGAGTAAAAGTCAAGGTTTTCTAATCTAATTTATTTACTTCAAATTAAGTAGCAATTAAATATTTTTGTATTGAAGTGATTTTATTGAATAATTTTGACGACTTGACGGCCAACGAAAAAAATGGTTAGGGTTTTAAGCCGTCCCTCCAATCCAATAAAACTGGCGTCTCTTCAAGCAATTAAGGTGACGTTTAATTGAGGTCTGCAAGAGCCAGAACACAAATAAATAACTGGAGAGAACGGCTAGTCTCAGCACCCCCACGCTCGAGTCCGTCGGTCCCTGGGGTCTAGAGCCGGAATGTCAGCTCTCACCATCCGAACCGCGCTCAATCTAAATCTTAGATTGCGTACACTGAACTCCAGTGGCAAAGGGCACCGATGATCCGTGCTCCAAGATTACAGACGCACGACCTTGGGCTCCCACTTCTTCCTGCTACTAAATAATAGATTCTTATGAAGTTCTACAGAATACCGGGTAAAGGTTGCGATTAATGCCAAATGTAATTCAGGGACCTAACTGCAGACGAACTGCTCACTGGAAAGAGTTCGCCCGTCGCTGTCCCAAAGCTGGTAGCAACCACTCAATGTATTTGTACTGTTGAAAATTAACGAATTAGTTACTCTGTAATAATAGACTTAGCAAGAAGAATTTCAGCATGGTGATATTTCAGTTAACTTTCGAATGCTTGATAACAACCTAAAAGATACGTGCTCTTTCAGTGTTTCCATCGGAAACTGCTAGGCGTGTTAGAATTTTTAAAGATAGACTGAAAATAGTTAAAGAAGCGTACTCCACATAGATAGTACAGAATAGTAGTAGGTTTTACGTTTAGAAAGGAAGAGGAAATTTTAATTTACAGACTAGAATTTTGAGTTGAGAGTCTTTTCAGACCCTCATTATTAGATGAATTCACGCGTATTTAAGTAATTTTAATTGGCGTTAGACAATAGTCTATTTTTAAGTTATTTATTTAAAGTTCTGGATAAACCAGTTAAAATATGGAGTACGCGTCAGACAATTGGTGCTAGGTTGCACAACAAAACAAAATGAAAGAAATTCTATTCAAAAAACACAAAATATAGGCAGGGGAAAGCAAGGAAGAAGTAGAACGTCACGTCTGCCGACGATGGAGCAGGATCAGTTTCCACCATCAGCTAGCAGCCCGACGAACCCGCTCCACACTTGCATCGAATCCTTGAAGTCTGTACACACTAAACAAATGCAATACGGACAATTTGGGCGGTTTGGGACCGGATAAAACCTCTGAACGCGACGGTGCTGAAACTTCTTAAAATAATAATCATAATAATAAAGCCGCTACTATCCATCCGCCTCTCACTATATAGGTACTTTTTCTACTCATTCCTAGTTCTCTGTATAAGTACAGTAGTTCGGAAACTACATTAATCCTATCAAAAGTGAAAATTTCGATAATGCAGATTCAAATAAAAGTTATTTTAGGTCGGCATCAAGCTCTCAAAAACTTTTTTCTTTGACATTGTTGCTTTCATTTGCTTCTTGGGAGGAGAAACAACATTTCTGCTCAACTTAATTGGATGTACAAATTTAGTATTGAGATTCACTTGATCACTTGCTGGAAGATCGGAGCTCGAATGCAAAATATTGTACTTCACCAACATGTGGACAGCTGAGCGGTAAGCACCAGACACAAATCAATCTTAAGTGTAAGATCTGTTGAAGCCCGATAATGTGATTAGTCTACCTGTAAAATGCTTCTTCATGGCCTGTTACCCAAATTTGATGGCTTCCTTGGCCATCCATGGTGGCCTACAGCTAGATGAGGTCGATTACCCGCATATGGGATTGTACGTGACTTTGCCTAGGTCTCAGTCATTGGATCAGCTTGATTCAGTCTTAGTCATGTGATCAGCTTGACTCAGTTTCAGCTGCGTGATCAGTTCGAAAGCACGGGAGAGCCATCATGCCAATTATGTTCCCTCTGGAGAAAGCATCACATTAGGAACTCTTCTCCACCTAAGATATCTGTCTACACCGGCTAAAGGATAATTCATGATGCAGAACAACAAATATAAAACTAAAATTCGTGGTTCATTCCTTTATGAACCATGAGATATCTCATTCTCAAGATGTCTCATTTTCGAGATATCTCAATTTTCTTTACAGTCCGAGAATAGTTATCCTCGAAAAGAAAAGAAAATTTAAATGCATTAAGCATATCAAAAACTGCATACCAAATTTGGTATTTAACTAGAACTACTTTTAAAAGAAATTGATAAAATTAATTATTTAAGTCAACATGTTTTCCTATATTCATGTGATGATGAAATTAAACGAAGATCCCTAAATAATGGCCTAGAACCAGAGCCTCTCAGTCAGCTCTTAATTGGCTGTCCCATTTTGTAAAAAGCTTCTACGCTTATCTTTGCACAGCAAATTTTTGTTCCTTTCGTTTGCTTCTGAGTTATTGTCATCGCAACGTATCGAAAGTGTGTATGTTCATTCATAGCGCAAATCAAAGTTCAGGCTTAGCAACACAGGTAGCTGAAATAAAAATGTAATGCAGATGTATGGTTTGATCTGATACATTACCTGAATATTTGTGCCCATTTTATAATCCAATCACTTTCTAACTTAGTCATACCACTGATGGAAGTGATTGCATTGGTACACAGTGCAAAGAATACACGTAATATTTTCAGGCGATCATTTTGTTTTGGACCTATTTGTGCTACTGACATGCCTCCACACACAAATTAATGATTAATCATTCAGACATGAATTCAAAATTTTCAATGGACCCAGAATTTAAGAAGCCATGGGTCCAGAACGTCAGAAAGCCATGGAACCTGAATATCAATCTTTTGTTTTGACACACGAGATGGTCTGTGAACAGGCACAGTAATCGAGGTTCGGCCACTGACATGAGGGTATTTCAAGTAAGGGAGGCTGCGGGAAAAACTTATAATTTCACGAATTAATCTATTCCGTGTAAAATTAAATACCTTCTTTTCGGTAAAGGAATATAAAAAGAGAATATTTGCATCACATACGTGGAAAATATTTTACAGGAATAAATTCACTAACGTCTAATGATTCGTGCAGGAGTTGTTTGGTAGTAACCGTTGTTAAAAATAATGAGTAATCAATTTTTTTCACTGAAGCTTATTATTCTTTTAAGCGAGGATTAAAAAGTGTTAACCCTTTATGCCCTGAATTAAATTCTAGCATTAAAAAATTATATGTGGCGTTTATTATGTTTGAGTGGAAACAAATAATGACTACAATTGTTATAATTAAACGTTTTATATATATATTATAAAAGATATTTATAAGTGATGAATTCGTCATATCCGGGTGTAGAGGTGCATAAACTGAAATACAAAAGAAGTAAGAAATCTTTTATTTATCTTGAATGAACACCAAAATCAAGAAATCATAATTACAATAAGTACTTTGTAATAAGAATATATCCTTTGGCAATACAATTATGAGATATACATCTTCTTGGGATAAAATTCGGTGTCAAGATTATTATTTGTAATCAATTAATAAACCAAAAAACGGACGATGTTACATTACTCGTGTTAGGCCTCAAAGTAGTTAGACTTTTTGTTTAAGCTCAGATTAACCTTGAATCTTTTACACACAACGTTGGTTCTTCCACTACAGTTTGCTCTCTTGTAGCGATTTATTTTTTCGTCAATCCTTGGTAAATGTCCAATTCCATCTCTCTGAACTGAAACTGTCGGGCGAGAACAGCTCTTCTTGGGTGCAAAAAACAAGATTCTTGAATCGAAGGTCTTCCTCTCTTCCGTACATTACAAAGCTTACCTGATTTCATTAAGTCATTGGCCATTAGGAGTTTGAAAACAGCTAATGGCAGAATATCCTTCTTCTCTAAATTGAAGCTTGAGGCATTACGTCTATACAGGAGCCAAGAGTTTACCACAACTATATCCACCATGTGTAGTACAAGCCTCATGTAGAACTTCTTCGCCATCAGATGTATTTTGTAGAGGGCAATCAGTTGATCTGTAAGGTCAATTCCTCCAATTGATTGCTTGAATTGCTTGACAATATCGGTGCATTGCACTTCGATGGTTGTTTTACTATTTCAATCAAAACGAGAAACTGTGATCAATGGCTGAACTTTAGCAAACGTGAAAATCATGTGTACTACTCTGTTATCGTAACATTTCACTTACATAGTTTCAGAATTATGTTGTGTAAGTTTTGGAGTTTCAAATGCTCCTCTCCCTCTTCTCGTGATTTGCTCCTGACCTTTTACGTCTTGTGGCAGCCCATATAACCTTGTAATTCTCACTGTTTCACAATGCCATCTTCCACGTCCAGCTAGATGATCTACAAGTGGTAGTGAGGTGACCCGATTTACTGGAATGCATTGAGCTAGGTACAACACAAAATTGGCAGTGGATTTTCAGTCCAGCACATCAGGGTCATCAACTGGTTTTTATCTTGCCAGAGTATGGAATGAAATCATATGTCATACCACATGCATCTTCTAAAACAAAAAGCTTATACCCCCCTTTTTTGGGTTTGCTTGGAATGTATTGTTTGGCTGACGATCTCCCTTTGTAAAAAAACAATTGTTCATCCACGCAAAGACTTTGAATTTTTGGGATAACTTGAAATTCAGTCTGCAAGTGATCAATCATAGGTCGGACCTTGGAAAACTTGTTATTGTTAATAGTATCTTCCACGGAGTTGTTTACCGAATGAAAATTACTTTTGATTGCTTAGAATCTATCTCTGTTCTTTACATCATTAGCTAAGTCTGCAATTGACGCTAACTTTCTACGCCAACGCATGTGTGTGCTTGTAAGTTTGCTAGTGAAGAATTAACATACCAAACCATTGTTCTATTTCTTTTTTGGTAACTTTCAAAGGTTTGTTGATATCATTTTGAGCTGAATATAAATTTATTTCTCTAACTACTAAATCTAGGAAATTATCCGACAGGAAATGCTGGAAATACTGCTCAGGAGAAAGAACTTCATGACAACAAGGTAAATCAGGTCCTAAATATTTGGGAGTGACCGACACATCATCTTGAACCGACCACTGGTGTTGACAATTGCGCTTGCTTGCTCTGCTCTGCCTTGGAGTTGCTGGAATGGGGCTCTGTATTTCAATGACATGTGATGATTCCTCTCCAATCTCTGTAGGCTCGCTTTCAGACGTTTCACTGAAGTCTGATATGTAAAGAACAAAATTAAATCATTTATAAAACTATATAGAAAATTAAAAGCATGGAATTCAAAAACAAAAGATCGTAAGATGGAAAACATTACAGAAAACTTCGATTCTCGTTGTATAGATTTATACCTGGTTCATTTTCTTCTCTTCGATCCACCATGAAGTCAAGGTCTACAACATCATCATCAAAATCTTCATAGCCATCACTTTCATCGCAATTCAAAATAAATGTGACTCCATCTTGGACACTCTTGCATCCACAAAATGGTCTCTGAGTGAACGAAACATCTGCAAATTAAAAAAATGTTGGATGACGATGAACATACACGAAAGAAATAAGTGCATTCTTTCAGTACATGAAAATATTTGCAGTGATAGCATAAATAATATAACTACCTAAAAAAATGGAAATGTGTTTTCTGTACATACATAGAAAAACAGTATTATGAACAGATTCTCGAAGAGATTTACTAATTTTTTGTATTTCACTTAGATATTATAGCTCAAACGTAATACCCTGCACTGAAATCATTCAATCGTCCATCAACATGTATCCCTTTTAGAGCATAGATGTGACGAATTCGTCACCCCACTTCCAGACCATTTTTTACCATTTAAGCCACGAGATTCAACCCTTCCAAGCATAAACGTTTCATATATGTGTTAAACATCATGTTCAAATTATTATACGCATGTAGCTCACCTGATGATTCGTTCTTGTGGGTTTAAATAACACCAACGCAAGAGCTAAAAAGCATACGTCACTCCTCTCACTTTTTGTGTTGTAACTGGTAAGCTGGTGCTAATATTGATGCAACACTTGTCTGAATGTAAGCAGAACATGTTCAGCACTCGTCACACTCCTTTGCTAGACTCTACGCTTCTAATTACTGGTGCTATAAGCATTTCTTCTTCCTGTGACAAATTCATCACAGCCGGGCATAAAAGGTTAAGGTCTGATGTACGAGTTAGAGTCTGATTCACTTCTTATATGCATATGAAATAATTTTTGTCAGATGTGGTGTCCCTGCACAGCCAGGTGTTGTTCTGTTTATTTTCTTGTTTTAAATTGAATGTGTTAATTTGTGCGGTTCAATAGATAATCTTGAATTTTTATTCATTTAATTAGCGAACAGAAGAGAATAACTCGCGAACTGAATGAATAGTAAAGCATGCCACATCATCAGCGCTGCAACACTCGAAGACAACTGTGATACCAATTGGTCCCTCATCTCAGAATAACACAAAACAAAACGAAAAACAGCATATTCTTAAACAGTGCACACTTCAGAGAAACGCTGTGGAATGTTGACTACAATAAAGCCAGGAGCGCAGGAGCTTCCATGAATGTTGAGGAGCAGGTCAACTCGTGCCGTAAATACGAGATTAGGCTCACCGTCTTTCATACATAAATAAATTTAAGACTCCACACAATAGTTTTTCCAAAAATGCTTTATGTAAGATTCAGTAAACACATCTATTAACTCAGATACGTACTTCGCAGTTTGAATATCAAATAAAGTATGCAAGACATCTAATAATAACTTCTTCGTTGAACTGCAGGTGTAGATAAACGAGTTAGCAGAACGCTCCTCAACTTGAATCATTTTTAACGCCAACAACCAGTGATGGGCAGTAAATACAGTAAATGTATTTAAATACTAAATACTAAATACATCGTTCAAATGTAGCCTATTTAAATACTAATTCATGAAATGTATTTAAATACTTTAATAAATAATTCACTTAAACTAAATTTACATTTTACAAAAACAAGAAACTTGGAGATTGTTGCCATCTTGTGGATTAATGAAGACGGAGACTGACTAAGTACGATTAGGGGGGTAATGAAGGAAGCATCGGAACACACACGTTTAATGGCATCAGAGGTAGGAACAAGAGGAACAACAGTCCGCAGAGCACAACGAAGAAACTTAGTTTACAAACAGTTGACAAGCGCACGTGATAGAAACGAAAAGTATAACACATTAGCGGGTAACTTGCGTAAAGCGGCAATACACCAGTAACTTAAAATTACATTCAACATTCCCTATTAATGTTAAGTTACTAGACTACATTTAACACGTTACATCAAGAAATATACACGCTCTTGACTACTTCAGCTTTTGTATATCTAGGCACAAATTCTAGGTAAAGGTTAAGACTAAACAGAACATTACAAAAACTCGCAATAAGTACATTTAGTGCTGCATGGGAAAACATATGCTTAGTTTCAGATCAAGACAACAATTTCCTCTTTCTGACCGCATGCATTGAACGTCTTCAATTTAGTTTTATTCACAGGCTTAGTAAACATGTCTGCTATGTTCTCATTTGAATGAATATATTTCAAATTATTCTATGTATTCCTATCAATTTGAGTCCTAATGTAGTGATATTTAATGTCAATATGCGTGCTACGCTATTGATATACAGAGTTTTTAGTTAACTGAATAGGCCTTGGTTATCACAATATAAGTCAATAGGACTGATCACATTGCAAAGCATGTCTGATAATAGTTGGCTGAGGAAATTGGCTTCTTTAACTGCTTCAGGAATGACAATATATTCTGCTTCACATGTAGACAACGCAACGGTAGATTGCTTCTTAGACTTCCAAGAAATTGAACAAACGTCATTAAATTTAAAGCAATACCCGGTGATGCTCTTTCTATCGCCTGAGCCTCCCCAGTCAGGATCTACAAAACATGTCCATAGTTTACTGCACCTTTTAAATATTCCAGTATGAATTGACACTTGTTCAAATCAGAATAAGTAGGTTTAGTTAGTTTTTGAGACAATTTTGTTGTTGTATAGCAAATATCAGGTCTAGTACACGTCATTATGTAAATGAGACTACCAACAATTTTTCTGTAATACTTAGGATCTTCAAGTTCTTTTGATTTTGTATCAATTGGAGTAACCATACTGACGTCACATGGCACCGATTTTGGGTGACTATCCTCCATTTTAAATTTTGAAAGAACCTTATTGACAAATTTTGTTTGTTGCATTTTTATTGAATTGTTACCACATTTCAATTCAAATCCAAGAAAATACTTAAGTGGTCCTAAATTTTTCATTTTAAACCTATTACAGAGAGCAAATTTAATTGAACTTAAACTTGCAACATCATATGCAGAAATCAACAAGTCATCCACTCACACAATGACAGTGATTACACCACATTTATCCTGCCTGTTATAAACACAATAATCAACTAGAAATTGTACAAAACCTTGATCAACCAGAATGTCACGTAATAAGGTATTACACAGTCTTCCACTTTGCTTTAATCCATATACTGACCTTCTCAACGTACACACAAGAAGTTCTCCATTGACACCGGTTTTCTCATACCCTTTAGGTTGTTCTAAATAAAGATCACAGTCAATATCAGCATTGAGATAGGCTATTTTTAAATTCATTTGATGTACAATACTACCACTTTCTACAGCTAATCTTAGTATCATTCTAACAGAAGACATTCTTGCAGTTGGAGAAAAAGTTTATTCTAATCAATATCTTTACCTTGGGAAAAACCTCTTACAACATATCGTGCCTTGAATGTTTTTTCATTATTTGATCCATATTTAATATTAAAAATCCATTTTCCTCCAATTACTGAATGACCTTCGGGACATGGCATAAGAACATAAGTATTATTATCACTTAGAGATAAAATTTCCTTATCTCTATCTTATTTTCAGCTGTGAGCATCTGATGATGACATTGCTTCATCATAAGACATAGGTATATATTGAATTTTGAAAAAACAGTCGAGAGTAAGATTGCTAACATCAGTGAAACCTTTTACCACGGACTACTGTAAACAGGACGTGCACGGCCATATAGTGGACTACGCTAGCGGAGGCCATTGCATTCTTAGTAACATAACATTTTCTATTGGACAAATTGATCAAAAAATACCTCTTTAAAGTAATTGAAGGGATAATAAGGTTTTACAGTGAGTTTTAAAAGGGTTAAAGCACTGTCATGCTATGAAATACCAATTTTAGCCGGACTTTACATGTATTATTGTATGAGTTTAGTGGCTACATTATAGAAAGCCGAATTGCAGCAGTTTTAGACTTTACAAAATGGACTATAGTTAAACCTTTTTCAATGCAAACAAACATACAAGGATTCACGCAAATAAACAAACAGACATAGAAGCAAAAACCTACCAAACTGCAGCGATTAGTCAGCCAACCGGACCTTCTTTACAGAGGTCTGAAGAAGGACTGCATTCTTGTGCTGGTCTTTCTCAAGGTTGTGGAGTCCATTCAAAAGCACATTTGCCAGACAACGGAACATCTTAGGACAGTCAATGTCAATTCCACTGAAGCTGGCCAGTGTCGACAAGATCTGCAATAGTCTTTTCTGACAGCAGGCACGGTGACGGGCTTCCTTGATGAAACACAGTCCAGATCTGACAAGATCAAAAGTGCACACATCAGGGAACCTCTGAACACTGTCTTGACAAAGTCCTTTACGTCACTGGTCACAAGAGGTTTATCGGCGCTGAAGGAGAATTCGTCTGCACACTTCATCTCAAGCCACCCCGCCACATAGGCAGCACTACACTCTTCTCTCACAGTCAGTGTCACATCTGTGGTGTATCGCTCAATATAGGCTGCATCCTTTAGGTAAATTGCAGTCCTCAAGCAGGTATGTTTCTTTGACTCAGGCTGAACATCAATGGACTGGAGGTTTGTGGCAGCATATCTTGTGAGGCGATGCTTGCATGCGGAGAACACATCCCCAGTGGTCATGAAAAAGTTCGCACCAGTTGATTGACGGCAGACTGAGAACTCCTGCTCAAGCCGGTCACTCTGGATCTCACGCAGTAGAACATACTGGAAGTCTGCATTTTTGAACAAGTAGCGGCAAACTGCAAGCAGTCTCTGCGTAGTCTGCACCAGTGCCTTCTTAGTGTCATGAGTAGGGCACTGGATTCGAATTGCTCCATGTCCTGAAGCAGCCTCATGGAAAATCGTCAGGAAAATTTGCAGGTTGGTTGACTAGGGATTCTGAACAGCTCGATATGGATCGTTCATGCGCTGGTCTTGCCCCTTCGCAGACACATTCACTACATTCCATCAGTTGAGGATGATTTGGATGAACTTGGCAGTGCCATGGTATATTCTGAGTTTCAATGAAGCCACAACCATATCATTGAAAATGTTCAAGACATACTGTACATCTTGTAGTTGAAGTCATGAGGGGTTAACAGCAAATTGAGTGAGTGTAGTAGTCGTCAGAATACTGCCTTTCTCTGACTCGTACAGTTCCTTGACGTCTGCAAATGATGCCGTTGTTTCAATGTCAAGACTGATCTTCTGGCCATTCTCACTGATCCAATTGTTGCGGTTGCACTTTAGCTGATGTACTGTGTCAAAAAGGAGAAACCAGACACGCTCGTTGTCAAGAGGATGCTTGGCTGTGGCACTGCAATCACCCAGCCGATTAAACAGCTTACAGTACTGCTGGTTCACCTTGTGGTTGTCTGTTTTAGAGCCGACGACACGTACACTTGCCCTCTTAACAGCAGCTGCAGCCTCCTTCACATGCTCAAGCTGTTATGCTGCCATCAGCCTGTGGACGGGTGTCATAGAAATCGTCAGACTAGGTCCTTTAAGCAACGACTTCATCAATACACACAGCATAGAAGTGGCTTTGCAGTCTCGGTTGTTCTCGGCCATGCCACTCAGCACCCCAACAGAAAACGAAACAGTTGGGTGAATCTGTACTTCATCTACCAAGAGAAACACATGAGTCTGCTGCAGTGTCTGGACTTTTTTAAATGTTTCCCTCAGCACCTGGTCCTTGTCAATAGATGAAGTGATGTACTGCAGCTTACGTTTGCATGACAGCACGAAAAATTCTCTGAGCTGCTCATAATTACACTTTGAATATGATTGAAGAGAAAAACAATAATCATTTATGGAAAACTGCTTCTGTGATAAAGTTCTAACTGATGTGTCAAAAATACCAACTTTTTCTCCTTCTCGGTGTCGACACAGGCTGACGTGTGAGCTTCAAGAAGAGTGACAACATTTTGGATCGTTTTGTCAAACGGGATGTCATAGTTCATTGCCAAGCGCACAGTTTCATCGAACCAAGTTTACGATCTCAAACTATTGTTGGGATGAAGTGTTTTAAACATTGGTACACTAATGCCGTTCTTGAACACACTGAACGTCAGTGGGGAACACAAAGTGGGCTTGTTTTCGACAATCGCCGACAGGCTGCACTCACTGAAGTTGTCGGTTATGAATAAACACACAAGCCTTTCTTTTGATCTTGAAATAATCAAGTTCTTGCACAGCTTCTGCAGGTTACGTTCAGGTTTGAAAGCATCAAATGAAGTAATCTTATCCTTTTGAAGAAAATACCCCAGTTGTTGGTCTTCCACTTTCGCCGGGCGAGGTGCAGGTTTTGGAGATGGCAGACATGAAGCAGGCACATTGACGATACTGGGAGGGATTCCAGATCGCATAGAACCACCACGCAGTTTGATCGAAGGTGGGTCAGCACCTCAGTGTATCTCAAAAATGAAAAAGTGGTCTGGATTAACAACAAAGTTTTCACGAGGTGGAAGAACATCAAGCAACGTCCGTCTCTCAGACCGCTCTTTCAGCAGGCAAAACTCGCGGCGCCTGTTCTCCTTATTGTAATTACCCTGACAGTTCACAGGCCCACACATTTTCGGTATTTTAATACATAAAATTAGTGATAAACTTTGTAAACAAACAGTATCACTTAGAAATGCAGCCACGTGCCTCGAAACAAACAACAATGTCCTATTCAAACCGAGCGACAGACTACGACAATGTTAGCACTGTGACAGTTGGTGACTAACTGAAATCGGTGAACTAGCCTCCGCCAGCGTAGTCCACTATATGACAGTGCACGTCCTGTTAACAGTAGTCCTTGCCTTCTACATAATCAACCAAATATATTGGTCTCCGATGTAGACGCTGCGGGTATCTTCTTTGGTCATCCGTAGCCACAGTTACATCCTCAAATGTTGAGCATTGTACTGCAGGAGCTTTTTGCTGGGGGCTGTCAGGTTTTTCTTCTTCTGAATTGGTTTTCCTTCTTGATACGAGATCATCTTCATAAAAATTTTCTTCTACATGTAGTTGCTTATTAAATTTAACACACCTTACTCTTCTAACAGTGTTATTTTTCTTGAAATAGACATGATAGGCTAGGCTGCAACGATCGTAGCCTATAAAAGTATCCTCTTCAGTTCTTGCATCCAAATTTGTTTTATTTTCCACATAAGTATGACACTTCATACCAAATTTGTGTATATTGCTGACATTAGGTTTGGCATGGATAAACGCTTAATATGGTGTCTTTTGGAGCTTAGGATTGTAACACCTATACGATATCTATTTGGGCCAACACCTGAAGGCGTATTGGTAAGTTGGCCTCCAGTAGCATGCATCTTGCCATTTCAAAGAGTGAACGCCAATTTCGTTTTGAAGTACCATTTTGGTGAGGTGAATATAGAGCAGAGAACTCTTGCTTGATCTTGTTTTTAATTAAAAGAGATCTGAACTCCTGTGACGTGTACTCCGTACTATTATCCCATTTAAAACATTAATTGAGCCATAAGGAACTACATCTACTATAAACTTTTCAGTTACTGCTGCATTGTTCTTGCGCTTCAAAAAATACACATGTACCACTCCAGAGTCTTTCATCAATGAAAGAAATTACATACTTTGACCCTTCATTGGATACTGGTGAAATTGGTCCTGCCAAATCACTGTAGATCAATTGCAGTGGCTTAACATGCATGATTGTCAGGTACACGACTTTTGTATTAAGTCATTTTCCCCTGAACAGTTGACGTCATTTGCATCTCTAATCTGCATACCATGCAAAACTGATTCTAATTTTAAAATGACCGTTACATTACAATGGCCAAAAATTTTATGCCACTCTTGCAATGAATGCACTCTTTGATAAGGTATTTACATTATTCGAATAATACAGCTCACCTTGCTGGAAAATATTAAACTCAGTACCGTTTGGAGCTTTCAAGACATTTTTGTTCTTAGTGAACGTGACAGATATACCATTTTCAATAGCAGCTTGAACTGAAAATATGTCTCGACTATAAGATGGAACACATAAGGCATTTTGTTCATTACCCTTTAAATCACAAACAACAATGTTTGCATTGCCTCTACTTACTACAATATTGCTAGATCTACTTCCATCAGCCAGTTCAATAGCATAATTACGAGTGTCAAAGTTTTCATCGAAACTGACAAATTTTGTTTTATTGCTTATGATACGAGCAGTAGCACCACAATCAACAAGTATTTTACAACATTTAGAATCAGCAGCTAATTTAGGGTTCACACTTACCCTTAATTGAAAAGAGTCCTTTTTTCACAGTCCTCGATCAGACATTCCTTTAGCACTGGTGTTTCTCCAACACATACTGGTGGAGTGAATTCTATTTCAGCAAATATTGCACCACTTATTACTTTTGTAAGTGCTTGTTTCATTGCTGTTCTAGTCTTTCGTAGTGCTGCGATGGGTTTACAATTACATTGATAACTTTTGTGAACTGGCTTGCCACAAAAAAAACTTAACTTTATTTCCACTCTCTACCTTCTGATTTACCATTCTGTTGAAGACATTCGCCTCTCGCTCTCGTCGGCGAGATTTCT
>VCRD01001463.1:120959-137024 GCA_006783055.1 Trinorchestia longiramus | reverse complement strand
GATAAGGCATTTTTAAAAACCAATGATGTTACATTTCTTATGTACCAACTTTATTGGAAATATACGTTTTTGTTTGTTTGTTGTTTGTTCTTCAACTTACGTGTTACTTCATCCATTGTGGTGTCCAATATATCACACTTTTGAAGACGTTTCGAACGACAGATGAAAGAGTGATGCTCTCGGAATAACTGGCATCAGAACGATAACTTCTAATTTATATCCTATATGAGCCTTTGAATCTTATGTCCCGAGTTCGGTACATTCGGCCGTTAAGGGTTAGGGTGTGTGCTAATGAAGTTCCTACTACTTCGTAATAGTGGTAGTAACAGTAGTTAACTGTTTCTTGGGTTGCAACCAAAGTCCAATTCCGTCTAAAATAAAGGCATTAATCATACACATATACCTAAATCATGAAATTTATTTCAGTCACGTACAAGCACTTTACGCACGAACAGGCATTCCACTCACGCACATATACCACAATCATAAATAGGCCCCAGGAGTTAGGGATATAGAATCAGTACGTTACAATACAGAAGGGTTTCTTGGCCAACATTTGTCGAAATGATTGTTGAACGTAATCCTAGTATCAGCAAAAACTATAGTTTCGGGCAGTCCAAGTTTCTGCAATTTTAACTGGGAAGAAGTATAGAGCTTGGGATGTCTTGAAGTCTCATATTATTAGTTTTTTGCGTCATTTCTGGTTAGTACTTTTTCATCTCGGGCGAAAAACCCGTCCAGGATAACATCGCTCAGGCCGTTGAGATATATTCGCCGTCTTCTTTGTTCTAGGCAGACGAGTTCAAGCTGTGATTATCGGTAGTGGTACCCATTTTGTACCACCATCCTCAAAAGGGTTAGTCCAACTTTCCTCCATTCTCCTAGCTAGTTGCATGGAACTCAGAACCAGTGCACACCTTATCGCCATTCCTACTAGTGTTGACAGACGATGCTTTTCAAGCTCAATATATCATGTCAACATTTAGTATTCATAAAACGTACATCGTAATACAGTGGAATCTCCAGATACAAGTTTAGTTCGTTCCAGCACTGAGCTCGCATAGCAAATTTCTTGTATCTAGAACACAAGGGTCGAGGCGGATCGGGAAATGCTCGTTACGTATACCCACAGCCTGGGTCGTGGCTCGTTACGCGAGCCAATGATCGTATTTAGAGCAGAATTTTTTTTAAATACTTTTCTCGTATACAGAGTTCGTATATCGAGCTTCCGCTGTGCTTGTGTACTGGCAACACATAAATATTACCGCACCAAGTCGAAATTCTGCATTGACTTCCGTGTAGGTACAGGATGTCCCAGTGGTATGGGATCCAAAAAGACACTGACGTAATTCAAAACCGTTTAGTCGTAGGAAAAACAGAAATTAATAGTTTACGATTCTTTTAAATAATTAAAACCTAAGGAATTATTGTTTTCGGACCTCAAACATCCAAGGCAATGCATAGCATAGTGACTAGAACAAATGAATATCCAAAAGTCGAGGGTAACCATTTGAAAATGGTTTAAAAATAAACATTGAATAGAAATAAAACTCATATTCTCCATACAACTGTGTACTTGATTTTTCACACAATAACTTTCTAAGTTACACCAGTTTTTTTTGGATCAACAACGATGGAACGCCATGTGGAAGCGCTTTAAGTTACATGTGAACAATGAAGAAAAGCGAAAGTCTTCAAATGTTTGGGCTGGACATATTTAACAATCAATATTCAATGAAGCCAAAATTGCGTAGTACTAACAGTTCCAAATACCCTGGAAACGGTGAAAGCCAAAATTTCAAGGGAGAAAGAAACTCAACGTGCTAGTTACTATTTATATGTACAACTTAGCATAAATGAGAAACCTAATACACACGAACTTCATTTCTCTCGTTTATTTCTTCCCTGCAGACACCAGAACGTAGGGCTACATACACCTAATGAAACCTTGAAATTATTCACTTCAACCATGAATAATATCAACAGAAAACATTTTACAAGTTGAATCAATTGAAATGTTGATCTTACTAAAATTTCAAAAAATAAATTTGGCAATTGATAAGATAATAATCTACAACACTTGCAGCATGACATAAAACCTACGAACCTAGCGTTTCATAGAATATTTATGCTAGAATGCTTTCATAATTCTTACATGGCGCAGTATCTATCGTAGTGTTGTCATTAGCAGTGCTCCACTTCCATTTTCCCTCTGAAAACAAGACCCTAAAATTAACTGAATAAAAAACAATGTTACTTTGAGTTGTTTCCATCCAGAGGTTCCCATTATCGCTTCAATTTTCAGCATGTAGTGACGTTTATTAGAAAAAAATTAAGCTTTCATAAATATTACCACCATAAATACTAAGCTCCAAATCATAGAAGCATATCACCAGTACCGCACTACATTTGAAGCCAATGATAAATTTTGGTCCAAGACATTAGTTTACTTTCTGTACCACATCTGAAGCTTGTTCATGTGCTTGACCTTCCTCTGGAGCTGGAGGAGGGCATAGAGGAGAGCTTCTGCGGTAGGGGGACAACCAGGCACGTACAGGTCCACGGGCAAGATACGGTCACAGCCTCGTACCACTGAGTACGAGTAGTGGTAGTAACCTCCTCCATTTGCGCACGAACCCATCGAAATCACCCAGCGGGGGTCAGGCATCTGGTTCAAGACACACATCTCAGCTTACAATGTGTTTCATAAAAAAGTCCACATAGTACAGAATTAAATGCAATGGATAATTTATCAAGGAACAGAGCTCTCGAATTGTAGCTGTAAAACTTCCCATGAAGGTCCGAAATATTATCATTTAAAATGGCCTGTAACATTATTGTACTTGAGTCCCACTTATTATACACGCAGTAAAAAGCAAGGAGTGTTTTAACAAATTTAGTAGTCTAACAACTTCATGAAGCTAAATAGGTTTTGTGCCTGGACAACCAGCCAAGAGCTAGTGATGTCACAAGTTCAAGCTGGAGTCGATGGCAAGGTTTATAGTCTCTTGTACATCAAAAATACCAGGAGTCTTGTGCACATCATTCAGAACTGAATATTAAACATCATTTTCCTAAGATAGTTTAAGCTAATGGAGTCTTAATAGCACATCAGAAGTCTTGCGGCAGCAGCTCCACAGCTCTGGCAGCATCGCGTGAATCTGACAGAACTTCCTCAGTAGGAGAGACTCGTGCATGAGAGTGTAGCTTGTGCTGTGACTCAGACGCCACTGCTGTTAACAGCGAGGAGTTTACACTTACAAAGTGTAAGCTTTTATCACAAACCAGAGCCTACTTCCACAAAGAGGAAGCTTTTATCACAAACCAGAGCCTACTTCCACAAAGTGGAAGCTTCTATCAAAAAGTTACAAAAAGGAGGCTACCCTCACAAAAAGGAGGCTACCCTCACAAAGTGGAGGCTTCTATCACAAAGCGGAGGCTACCCTCACGAAGTGGAAGCTTCTATCACAAAGTGGAAGCTTCTATCACAAAGTGGAAGCTTCTATCACAAAATGGAGGCTTTTATCACAAAGTGGAGGCTACCCTCACGAAGTGGAAGCTTCTATCACAAAGTGGAGGCTTCTATTACAAAGTGGATGCTTCTATCATAAAGCACCAAGTAACAAACTGACCTGATCGTAAACCTTTCTGAGCGCAGGCGCCATCTTGTTGGTGAGGGTGCCCGCTACTATGAGAACGTCAGCCTGACGAGGAGAGGCTCTGAATACAATGCCCAGCCTGTCAATGTCGTAACGAGCTGCAGCACACTGCATCATCTCCACCGCACAGCAAGCAAGTCCGAACGTCAGCGGCCACAGTGAACCCTGGGCAGTCAATCAAATTCATATGGTGCCCACAATTGTGCCAAATTAATAGGTTGAGTACAACTTGCACCAACAAGTCAACCAAAAATGCACGTGTTGGAGTACATATAACATGCGGGTAACGTGTAATAGTACCAAGTGTACTTAATTTTTTATAAAACACACTTAAACCATGTTGAAATTTGTTCAATTGAGGTAACTTAACCACTGAAGCTCAGTAATAATTGCACTGATAATCCAGCAGTAAATTCTATTTATATATATTTCACACACATGTTATGCCTTCAACTAGATGTTGCTATAAAGTATATGTGTCATGTGACCCATTTGTACTATTTTCTTAGCTAGAGCTCCATTCTTCAACTCTCCATGTAGTAATGAGTGTTCAATTGAAACTTCTGTCCATGAGTTTTTTTCCTTAGATCCAATGTCAAACTTATACATCATTGATCATGTATATCTTAAGAAATTTGACAGAGACAAAGGGCTTGTATAATTTGAATCAGCATGTTTCATTTGCTCTGAGATAAGCATCAGATACCAAGATTTTTGATGAAAATTTGTTTTGGTTATCAGTGATATAGATTGTAGCATTAGTTTACTATTTGAAGTTTTAAAAGACTCTTAAGAATACCTTATTACATTCAGCAAAGGAAAATGCACATACATCTCAAAGTAACAAAAACTTAGAGTGAGAAGAAATAAATAAAGATATTTTTTAGCAAAGGCAACAACATTGGCAACTCTTGCAAAAAATAAGAAAAGAAAAATATCAAGGTTACTCAAACTAAATACAAAATTTTGAACACACTCCTGCAGAGCCTGTTACTCATTTTGCCATGTATGGCTATGGATATTTCTTTGCAACTCCATATTCTCATGTGCATGCCAATACTGATAGCTTTTTCTCTCAAAAGTAGTGCCAAAGTACCTAACTTAACCTTCAATAAGTGTTTACACCCAATTGACCTCATGTTATGTGGGTACTTGAGGAGGCAAAAAAAACAATCTTTCACTGGTATTTTTCATTGCTTATCACTGTAGAAAAATGTTCATCATTCAGTAACACAACTTCCTTGAAGAAATCATGGATTAATGGTATTATTATTCATGCATGAAAAATTGTCACTGACACTTTTACTTATTTGCACATAACATTAAACAAAATGGCACACAACTCAGCAAAAATTCCACATCAATTTTAAATTTTATGAATGAGCATAAATGTACAATATTTGACCATGAATTAATTAATGCCTTACCTTCCTTCCCCAGTTGAGCAGATCGTCAAGTCGTGCAACTGCCCATTCTCCTTTACTGGAAGTGTTCTGGAAAGGGCTGTAAGGCTTGTACTTTTCTTCAGTGCTGGTGGAAGGAACACTGCTCTGCAAGTTGCCGTGAGAGGTGGATGTTGTGTTGACTGCTGTCACAGCCGGTGTTGCCCTCTTCATCAGCTGCGGCAGGCGACGCGTGCACACTAAAACAAGGTGACAAATGAGATACACTCAAAATTGGTCTTAATTTAAGATTTGAAGAGTTCATATATGTAGGAGTATAAATGAAAATAACAAAGCAGCAGAGGAATACTAAAAATAATGAAGAAATACTCTAAATAAATATAAATAGTAAATATTGATGATAATAATAATAATACTGGTAAAAATAAAGTTTGTGTGTAAAAGTTTTAAGATGTACAAGTATTCAGATGTGCTGGATTAAATTACTTTTTCATTTAACCATCAATTCCGATATTTTAAAGTACCAATTAAAAGCCAGAAAGAACATATAAGATTAAATTTGTAATTAAACTTAAAAAATTAATTTATTAACATATCAGAATGGATCATCTGACAAAATATTTGTAATTAGGATATATATGGTACATCATATTTAGATGTAATAATTAAGTTGCACTACTGAGTCAGCCAGTTTTTCTTCAATAGTTTAAAAAACTATGAAATAGTTAGAATGAAGTAACTAAAGTAAATAGATAAATGGAAAGAAAAGCTGATATCTCAAAGTAAGTATGACCTCTCTGCATACCAATAACTTTAGCATGTGACTTAATTAAAATGTCAGTGACTTTGACAAACTAATTTTTCAGTTTATCAATTATTTCAGTAATTGAATTTTTTAAGCATATCAACTCTTACACAATTCGGTTTGTTCAGCCAACTATTTTCGAATTAGTATCTTCTCTTCCTTTGCTAACAAAATTTTTTAATACCAAATTTGGCACAATAAAAAACTTAAATTTAGCCACCTTCACAATGCTACCTTTAATGGCAACTAAAGGCAAGCATCAATGCTTCATAATTGCAAAACTTAATAGTTAAATCTTATATAGGAGTAGGCAATTATAAATAAATGTCTTGTTCAGTTGCCAAAAAAAAATCTGCTAAAAGTTGGGACATGCAATGATTTAGATAACACTAATTGATACCAGAATGACTAGAAACTAGCATAACATACATATACAATACATGTAAACTTACTGAACATCGTCATTCTGATAAATTGTTTTTTCTCTACAACAGCTGATTTTGCTGAGCCGTTTCTGAAGTAATTTCATGCGGTCAAGTCTTAATAGAAGAATTGGAGTGTTCACTTGCTAGGGCTAAAATAAAAATACTTTTCAGATAATTTCATATGAATAAAACACTACCACCACTATTTGAGAAATAAATAATTGTACGTAGAGAATTTTTTTAAAACTGTATACAAAAACATACTCTGTATTCTGAGGAGTGCATTAGTTCAATAATGCCCCTTAGGTATGCAACCTTGTGAGAAAGCTCTCTGTGGTAACTTACTGTGTTATTCTTTTGCTTTCACACGCCTAGGTGCAGACAACTGAACTCTGAAGGGGTAGTGGCAGGTGCCATGATCAATATAAATCATCTATTGATATCTCAGGCAGGAGAGAGATTAGGTTGTTCGAAAATAAAATCTACATAACAGTCCATAAGGTGCTAAAAGTTTTTTGCCAACAATACACCTAATACAGGCTGTTCCATTAGTAGTTAACAACTCTACTTGAAATACGAAAAACCCAGGTTTTGTATCAGATAGTCATCTTGGTCTGCTTCTTCTTGATCCTTGATGAATGAAAAGCACGTCCAGCATGCTGCGACGCTGGACGCCAGGCGTAAGACTCGACCTTCATCAAGCTCATCGGGTTACAACTAAGAATTTCTGTATTGCATGGCCGAATACCTATTAATAAGTGCCATTTTTTCTCATTTCCTACCATTTTATAGACCTGCATAGGGTAGGGCAGACTGTGCCTAATGATTATTTATCCCACAGTTTATATACATAGTATATGAATCATGACTTTGTGTAGTTCGATTTCGCAATACGTACCAAAATCGAACTGCATCATTATTCATAAGCTTCTGTCCTGATAGCATCTCCTATGCATACCTCATTTTTCATTAATCGTAAACCTGCTAGTGTGACTTTCTTTTGTCAGTCGGCGATCATGTCCGTCAGTTGCGGTCGTGTCCATCATTCAAGAATTCAGTTTGGACTGTGGCCTGTCTGGTCGGACTGGAACTTTGGATCTTTAGATGATCGGTTGCACCGCAGTCGGAGAGCGCAGTGTCGTGTCAGCTGTGAATGTGATGGGGTGTCATGTGTACCACACAGACAATGTAAACGAAAGAACACCGCGCCAGGGTTACTCAACATCTGATTAGAAAGGGCCTGTCCTCAGTTCTGTACATGGTGAGTACAGCCCTAAGGCACATTCAAATTATTTGTTTCATGAGAATTAGGAAAAAGGTGTGTCGTATTTTACTACCCTCGTCCAGGCCGAGGGTTAGCCTGGATAATTGATGAATGCAATGCTGCTACCGCCGTGGTCGGTGTTTTTTTTATCATATGCCTTCGTTTTCAGCAATTTATTTATTTCCTCTCATGATCTGTTGTATTAGATACATGAACAACGATACTCCACATAGAAATGTAGCACAAGGCTTGAAACAAATCATTGCAGTGCAGTGAGTTATGTCAAGAAGAGAATGGAAAATACCTTTATTATTATTATTATTCCTAGTTAATCGAAATATAGGCTTCAGAATTTTTCCAGCAACTATAGTAAGCATCAACTGCTAAAGTCCGAGCAGATTGAACACTGAAAAGTAGTTAGGTTTCAGAAGAGAAGTCAGGATTGATCCGAAAAACAAAGAAATTAAAGCTTGCTTAGTTTCAACTGACAATTATTTTTTGAATGTAAGTATTGTTGATTCAACTTTTTAGTGCCGGAAACTTTAAAAAATTATTTCATTTTAAGATTAAACGTCATGAATTAATCCAGAAACTGGCGACCGCTTCTTGTTCTAGTTATACGATCATGTTATGTGTCACTAGTTCTTCTGTGTGCCTTCCAGCCCTCTATTTCATGGTGTAATTTCTATAGGCAATTTTCTGGGACATAAGGAGGAATTTGTATAGGCAATTATCCGGGATATAAGGAATAATTTGTATAGGCAATTATCTGGGATATAAGGAAGAATTTGTATAGGCAATTATCTGGGATATAAGGAAGAATTTGTATAGGCAATTATCTGGGATATAAGGAATAATTTGTATAGGCAATTATCTGGGATATAAGGAAGAATTTGTATAGGCAATTATCTGGGATATAAGGTAGAATTTGTATAGACAATTATCCAGGATATAAGGAATAATTTGTATTGGCAATTATCCGGATACGGGGAATAATTATATTGGAACTATTATCAAAGGGTTGATATTGCTGTGTTGGGTGGTTCTGCATGTGATTTAGGTTGAGTATTTACGACCTGAAGCAATAACCTGCTCCAGGTCGTAAGTTATGCTCCTACGACCTGAAGCAATAACCTGCTCCAGGTCGTAAGTTATGCTCCTACGACCTGAAACAATATCCTGTTCCAGGTCGTAAGTTATTGCTCCTATAACCTGAAGCAATGACTCATGGCCGTAAGTTATTGCTCCTACGACCTGAAGAAATAACTCATGGTAGCAAGTTATTGCTCCTACGACCTGAAGAAATAACTCATGGTAGCAAGTTATTGCTCCTACGACCTGAAGCAATAACTCATGGCTGCAAGTTATTGCTCCTACGACCTGAAGAAATAACTCATGGTAGCAAGTTATTGCTCCTATGACCTGAAGCAATAACTCATGGCTGCAAGTTATTGCTCCTATGACCTGAAGCAATAACTTCCGAGTACCTAAATCCGTTTAGGTTAAGTAGTTTATACAAAATTCTCAGAATTTTCTTATACTCGCTTGTGTACTCTGGTTGATGCTTATGCATGAATGAACAGATACTTTACGTTCATTACTGCTCTAAAGACAAGACTGTAATACATGTTTACTAATTTAGAACTTTTATTGACCAGGCAGGTTGTAAAGTAATTTCAGAAGCCTGAGGAGGTAGTGTGGTATGGAATAATGAAACGGATTTCTATTATATTAAAATAGAAACTATTACATCTTAGCATTCTTATCTTATCATTCTCTCCCAAATTTGAGAATGGTGTTCCAGAGTTTACTTTGAAAAACAAAGTTTCGTTGGCCTAAATTTGGCTGTAGTTTTAACATGCATAATTTATGAATGTTTACTTAGGCACCGCTGTTTCATCACCTACTATACATAGAATACCTACCACTTAAAGATTTTATAATAAGGCGTTTTTAAAAACCAATGCTGTTAAATTTCTTATGTACCAACTGTACCTGATGGTGAAATAAAGACGTGCTGCATACAAGGTTTACGCGTGTCAGTGTGTCAAAATTCCTTGGCTTGCTATTGACACGTTCCCTGCGATTGCCTAACCGGTGCAAATCTTAACTTTGTACACATAGTCCCTAGATAGCTCTGTTAAATTTACACCTAACCTAACTGGTTATTTTGCAGGAAATATGTTAGAACTTCTTGAACTGGCCGTACTACCTACGCACATACCGTAGCGTGGTGAAGTTTTTGGACTTCTGGATTGGAGTTTGGGATAGCAAAATCCATTAACTTAACACGTTTCCTCCGATTGCCTGACTGGTGTAAAACTTTACTTTGTACGCATAGTCACTAGAAGGATCTGAAAAAATTACAGAACCTAACCTAAGTGGTACACACACGTACCACTTCGGAGTCAACGTGTTAAATTTGAAGGTTAACTTTTTGGGGCTGTTGGATGAAAGGAAATGGACTTGAAGCTGCCTAACCATTTACGAGTCTATGCTGATTTTCCATCTGTTGGTCTATTTTTATAATTATTTTTATATAATATGTGCGTGTATTCGCCGTGTGTTCCATACCATCGTGCGTATGAGAAATAATTTTTTTCTTCGAATTTACCAGTATGTGCGCGTGTTCTACACAATCGTGTATGTGCGGCATTAAGGTCCCAAGCTGCATTTGGCTCTCAATTTAACACGTTGAGTGCGATACGACCCGCCGGTGGGTCACTCAGGTTAGGTTCTATAATTTTTTCAAGGCTTTCTAGTGACTGTGTGTACAAAGTAAAGATTTGCACCGGCTAGGCAATCGCAGGCAACGTGTTAACACGTTGCCTCCGATTGCCTGGCCGGTGTAAATCTTCACTTTGTACATATTATTACTAGAAGGCACTGTAAAATTTACGAAACCTAACCTAAGTGGCCCACATACGTACCACTGAGGTTAGGTTCTGTAATTTTTTCAGATCCTTCTAGTGACTATGCGTACAAAGTGAAGTTTTACACCAATCAGGCAATCGGAGGCAACGTGTTAAAGATGAAGTTAAAGCATGAAGACTTTCTTATGCTTCACGTACAAAATGCTTTCTCATGCCTACACGTGCTTATGCGTAATATGAGATGGAGGCAGGATGCACAAACCAATTGTTCTTCTACAGGGTGGGCCAAAAAAAATATGCATTCTTTAAACTGCAATGACTTTTGTCATTGCATATTACTATGTATGTGCATAGTTATGTTATATGTAAATAAATTCTTATTTTCTCACCTTTTCGATAGTGATTGTATTTATTTCCTCCGCTGAATAGAGAATAAGTTATTGCAATTTAAAGTGTATACTTTTTTCGCCACTCCATACTGCGTACCTTAACATTTTAAGTCATCTTCTGATATGTGTTCCTATGTAAATAAAAGTCAAATTCTGCTATTGAATATCAATGCCAAAACCTCATATGATTAACATTGAAAAATACCAAGAAATTTAAGTTTCATTTGTCCGCTGACAAAGGTCATCTATTTTCTCTCATAAATAGGTTTAGCTATACAGGGTGACACAAAGAAGTTAACTGAAATTTTATTATTATTCGTGGGCATCTAGAGTACCAATTGGGCAGGTAAAATAGATGTTCTGTTCACTATTGCATGCATGAATTGTGCTTCTTTGATCGCGGATGTCTACTGTTATAAATCGATATTCTAATCACCAGTAAATAGGAATAAAAGTTTGGTTAACTTGTTCTGGGTAACCTTGTGTAGCCGCGTCTATCCATGTCATGTTATTGCCATTACGAGCCTGAAATGCAACTAGCTCTGTGCTACAGGCAGTCTTGTAAGTTTCATCGTCGTACGAACTTCACGGTTAATTAAATACCTCTTTCATGAAGCTACACTACACCCAGTCGTGTCTAAAGTTCTAAGTATTTCGTTAATGCCGAAGTAGTTAAAGATATCCTTGCTCTGAATTGTCAACTTGCGAAACCTGAATTGGTTTTCATTTTAGTGCCAGAGATCTACCCTGATGTCCATGTTGTAAAAACGCGTTGTCGGTAGTACTTCCACCTATCGTAATGTCACAGACAGAATTTATAATTGAGAACTTTGTAGCCTCTTCGTTTGCAGAACCTCATTTTTTTCCAGGTTAGAAGAAAGAACTTGCTAGTGTGCACAGAGAAGAAAAAAATTAATGTGTGTTCGGGTGCCACGCTTTGCGTCCTCGGCAGTGTTGACGGTCTGGCCCAGAGACCTGCATTAATTGTCGTAGTAACAAAGGTAACTGAACGAGGCATTTAGTGAATGGCCTTTGTGAGTGCTTTAATAGGTCATCGCATATGCAGGAGTGGTATGACGATCACGATCAATGGGACGCGTTCTAGGCTAGAGAAGCTCAACGTTAATTAACTTCACTGTCGTTTTTTCTCGTTTGTTTTCATAATGACTCCCAATACACTTGATTTAAATGGAGTCTTGCCGAAGTAGCGTAAAAATTATTGTAAAGAATGTTAGATTTCATGGCTGTTCTTTTATTTATGGTGCTACGGGTACCATAAACTGTTATACGTAGCGTCATCAGGGGATGTTCTTTGGTACAATATACTCGTAATATTAAAGTTATCCAAATTTTTGACGCAGGCTATGGAGGTAGTCAATGTAAACTCCATATTGAATATACTTTCATTGATGTCCACCATATTGGTAGAGCTTGAAAATAAATAGAAAATCGGTTAATAACTGTAAAAGTAAGTGAAAATGACTACTTCTAAACAACATCCAGTCTTTGTCCCTAGGAGGAGGTATGGAATCGATCTAGAATCGTACAGGAATCATTCTTCGTGGTTTCTATGGTGTTCTGCGCGATCACTTCTACTGCTGCTATTACAAATAGACGGTTTCTATGGTGTTCTGCGCGATCACTTCTACTGCTGCTATTACAAATAGACGGTTTCTATGGTGTTCTGCGCGATCGCTTCTACTGTTGCTATTACAAATAGACGGTTTCTATGGTGTTCTGCGCGATCATTTCTACTGTTGCTATTACAAATAGACGGTTTCTATGGTGTTCTGCGCGATCATTTCTACTGTTGCTATTACAAATAGACGGTTTCTATGGCGTTCTGCGCGATTACTTCTACTGTTGCTATTACAAATAGACGGTTTCTATGGTGTTTTCCTCTACCATTACTGCTACTATTACAAATAAACAGTCCTTCGAACAATCAACCGGACTGTCGCGGCTTGAGAACACAGCGTAAACCATTGCTCTGATAACCTAATGAAACTATACTAAACAATTTAAAGTTTTACGAGGAATTAACGAATGACGATTTCCTTGTGAATGAGTATTAAACAAAGTTGAGGGGCTTTGAGTACAGAGTAGGTAAACCACCTTCAAAAAAAGAGCTTGTTACCAGTTTTAGAAATTATTAGTTGTGATGTATTTGTTCGTAGAAAGATTAGCATCATCCGTCTAAATCGTTGGTCATGTTTGCATGTGAATGTCTTTACATGGCATGAGTTTATATGTCGATAAAAGAGGCATGCTTGCAATGCGAGTGAAGCTAAGTGGGTTAACACGTTTGTTGCGATTGCCTGATTGGTGTAAAACTTCACTTTGTACGCATAGTCACTAGAAGGATCTGAAAATTACAGAACCTAACCTAAGTGACCCACCGGTGGTCGCATCGCAACAAACGTGTTAAACATCTCTCCTGGGTCTTGGGCTGCTCAAATTTTTTAAGTTACTGTGTGGCACTGAAATAGTGCAATGGGTCTGTACAGTGTGTCCCTGAGTTACTGGACCAGAAAAGAAACAGATTTAACTTAGAAAGTTTTAGTCATAAAAAATACACCACTGTAAAGTGGATAAAATAGGCTTTTTGTAAATGATAGTCATTTATTTAAGATTATTTCTTTCAGATGATTCCCCTAACACTTGAACATTCATGCACTCTAGGACCATCCTATGCATTCCTTTCGATAATGTTTCATGTCTAGTAGCATTAATTTATCAACATTAATTTTATTGTGTTTTATCTTTTTTCAACGGTGTTTTTTTCTTACGACTAAAGCTTCTTTCATGACATCAGTTTGTTTCTTTTCGGTTCCCGTAACGTTGGACCATCCTGTAGATCGTTTTTCATTTTCCACTTTAATTTTTAATACGAGTCACGAAGTTTGATAATCGCTCACATTTTCCACTTTAATTTTTAATGCTAGTCTCGAAGTTTGATAATCGTTTTACATTTTCCACTTTAATTTTTAATACGAATCACGAAGTTTGATAATCGCTTACATTTTCCATTTTAATTTTCATAAGACTCACAAAACACAGTCATGTTACGTGCTTTTGTGCGTGAGCAATTCATTCCCAGTGTATGTAATAACTGTCTTTGGTGAACGCTCTTGCTGTTAATGATGGAGCTCTTGTATGAATTCTTCCAGGTTGGTTTATTGATGCCTTGGTATGCATAAGTCACGGCCTGGACAAAGAGCGATGAGAGCTGGAAAAGAATCATTCGTATTTCATGAACTGATTTAATGTGTTTATTGGGTGTAACTTGCGTGGGTGTCATGTATGTTGAAAATGGAATTACTAATAAAGAAAATGAATGATGCATGTAGTTAAAAAAATTGAAATACTTGCTAATTTTAGAAGCGGCGTATACAGTAATAGGTTAACGAGATGAAATCCATTAAGAATCGAAAATCTTTATGGCAATGTCCAAGCACTGCACCAATGTGATCAATTAAGAGAAAGCACGACGCATCCTTGTAAATGATAAGTGCATAAATAAATCCGATAAACACGAACGAAAACAGTGTATGACTGTTAAAGAAAATCTAACAGAAGTCAAAATGATACGCAGTGGTTGCAGTACGTCGGTGTCATTATGACTGAATTACAGCGTGTGCCGGTCGATAACAAGGGCTAGGAATTCAGCGGAACATTAACCTTAGTGTGGTATTGATTTAGTGTACTCCGTGTGCTGTTTGCCTGTCTTACGTGGTGCGAACAGTATACTGAGAAATTACAGTGCATTGCATTTGTGATGTGCAATAGTTTTCAGAATTGCCTGGACAGTTTGTCCGGGCAATTTCCTAAGGCTTGATGGTTCACTTCAACTTGTATAATTGAATATACTGTCACGACAGCTAGGTTTGAATGTGTAAATTTCGGGTTTTCATTGGCTTTTGTAGTAATAATCCGTTAAATGTTAAGTTACATCGAAACTGCCTTGTTGTGTATGGTTCTAAGAACTTTTATGTCAAAGAACATTCCATCAGCAAATGGTATTCACCGAACACTTGATCTTGAAACACGTTTCGGAGCCTGGAGTGGAGTCGGAAATTTTTATTACGTAGCTTGTAGCTCAGGCATTCCACAATAGGAAAGGGCTTCAGAAAAAAGTTTAAATTTGGCAACAGTGTGCAGGTGTGGTGCTGCTCAGGTGAGGTATGACGTCATCGGTATTGCGCTATGTTCACTGTATTGCATGCCATGTTCACGAGGAAATTAGTTGTTCACGTTTACCATCAAAACAAATGGCATCAGTTTAGACCACTATGGTGTCAGTCTGTATTGCGTTTAGCTTGGTATCTATTTTACCCGACATAATTCTAATGGACACAATTTTTTTCAACATCATCTGATTATTTAATGTACTGGTTAGCATGAGTCTGTAATAACACTCATACTAGAGCTGGTTGTTCTTAACCTTCGATGGGCCATAAAAACGAATTTACATAACATAATAATTTTATTGCTAAACGTAGTACAGACTTTTACTTATTTCTCTACATAATCGCTAAAACTGGTACAACCCATTGGCCTGAGATACGGGCAATTGAACATGACAACCACGATCGATGCTCCCGCCGAATATAAGTTACGAAGTGTAATCGTTTTTCTGCAAGCAAAAGAACGTAGAGCTGCTGAAATGCATCGCAGAATGAGCGAAGTGTACTGTGACAAATTATGAGTGAGGGTAGTGTACGGGAATGGTGCAAATAATTTAACGTTACCTCCGATTGCCTGACTGGTGTAAATCTTCACTTTGTATGCATAGTCACTAGAAGGATCTGAAAAAATTACAGAACCTAACCTCAGTGGTACACATACGTACCACTTCGGAGTCAACGTGTTAAAGAAAAGCGAACCGATATCATAAATAAGGTGGACAAGGGCGCAAGTCCACCACCACTTGTGCCCTTGTCCATTGTCCTGTTGAATTTTGTCAGATTTAGAGAAGGCCGAAACGACGTACGTGAAGAAGATCGACAAAGGGGCAAGTCCACCACCTTGGCGCCCTTGTTCAATTGTAACCTTGTCAGGGCTTGACAAACGTATCACTGAGCATGTGTAAACTTGGCAGAGCTTGTCAGGCGTGTAAGTGACCGTGTGTAAACTTGGTAAAGCTTGTCAGGCGTGTCAGGGACCGTGTGTAAACTTGGCAGAGCTTGTCAGGCGTGTCAGTGACCGTGTGTAAACTTGGCAGAGCTTGTCAGGCGTGTCAATGAC
>VCRD01001463.1:86518-120889 GCA_006783055.1 Trinorchestia longiramus | reverse complement strand
CAGGCGTGTCAGTGACCGTGTGTAAACTTGGTAAAGCTTGTCAGGCGTGTCAGTGACCGTGTGTAAACTTGGTAAAGCTTGTCAGGCGTGTCAGGGACCGTGTGTAAACTTGGCAGAGCTTGTCAGGCGTGTCAATGACCGTGCGTAAACTTGGCGGACGGGCGGGGCTTGACAAGCATGTCAGGAGCGGTCACCTGTAAGCCATCTCACCCTACATTACCAGGGGCGGTGTAGGTCCAGGTTCTGTGTAATGTAGTAGGAGTCACACTTAGCCTTCGTGACTCGAATATACCGTAAATGCTTTGCTGCTATTAACTGATGTTGAAAATTCATTCATGCATTAGGATCACTAAGGCAGATCTCTAGTTAGTACCTCCAGTTTTAAACAAATTCGGAGTATCAAGTATTTCATCTTCAAATTAAGAGTCACTCACAAAAACTGTAAAAATGTTCGTTTATATATTTGAACACGAGTTTTCTTAACGTTTTTCTCATTTAACCCATTAGAAGAAAAAGTTATAGTTTGAATTCAAATATTGCGAATAATAATCGTGACAATCATGATCATTTATATCCGACCCAAAGTTTAGAAACTGAAAATTCAAAGGTTAAAACTATTACTTATTCTTTCTGTTTGCATGATGAAGTCTGTTGAGGTTCAATTTTTGTTTGGCTTGTAAGA
Organism: Trinorchestia longiramus; assembly: GCA_006783055.1. Lineage (NCBI taxonomy): Eukaryota > Metazoa > Arthropoda > Malacostraca > Amphipoda > Talitridae > Trinorchestia > Trinorchestia longiramus. The sequence goes on along the minus strand of VCRD01001463.1, from coordinate 120,207 downwards.
AAGTCCTAGTTTTCATCACTACGTACGATTTTTGAAATTAGCCATGGAAGGTTCTAGAAACAATGAATTGGATACTCGGTATCTAATTTTTCTATTAACACGTTGACTCCGATTGCCTGATTGGTGTAAAACTTCACTTTGTACGCATAGTCACTCGAAGGATCGCAAAAAATTACAGAACCTAACCTCAGTGGTACACATACGTACCACTTCGGAGTCAACGTGTTAAGTACTCTTTTCACTGGACATGAATGTTATAACACCTGATTACTTGGTTTTAGCGTTACGCCGTGCTTATTTAATCTACGAATTTAAGTGTAATTTTTATGTATTTTGCGTGAAAATCTGATGCTAGGTTCCAGTAAATACACTGAGTCAAAAAGTTTAATTTTACAGTATCAGTAGACAAGCTTCCATTTCCTGAATTTGTTGTAAATAGTTAAATTCCCTAACTGGAATACATAGGTTAGTCGGTTTTACTAGTTTAACAAACCCGACGACTTACAAGTACCTGATTTTAGGTAATTTCATACTAATGAAATTAATCGTGAACCATGAAATTCAGCAATCGCCGAATTAGCCCACTTTGTTTGATTTTGAACGTGTAAAAAGATGATATAATCGTATTAGACGTCACAAGTTTGGGCAACTAGTGAGCTAAAATAGAGGTGTGGTGATCGCTGTGAGCGGGCCTGTGTTGAATCAAGTGTTGCAGCACTTGGGAAGTTCGATACCAAACATGGATCGTTTCATCAACTATGCATGGATATGCCCAGCGAGATCTCGTTCAAGTCTTTTGAGTCTGCTAAGACATACATGTCTTGCAGAGATTTTACCAAACGTAGCAAGCTGGATGTGTTCCAAAAACGCATTGATATGTATCAAACCCAACATTTATACGTATCAGGTTGTAATGAAAGTTCTGTTCGTTTTTTGAGTTATGATGTTAGGGAATCATTACATCAATTAAATTATGAATGGTTTATGTGTAGCCATCTTCATCATTAAAATATTTATTTTTCAGATTTTGTTAATAATATTAAAACATCGAATAACTATTGTTGGCCCAAACGTAGACTCCAAGTATAGCAACTGAAGCAGCAAGATTTCTCAAATGCACTTATGAAAATGACACTGAATGAAAATACCTGTAAAAGATGGTTTTCACGTTTCAAAAAAGTTGACTTCAGTCTAAACGACGAACCATGGAAAGGATGCTCTAAAGGACTTAATTCTGAGAAATTGCAAGGTGTCATTGACTAAAATCCTACCAGTACAACTAGATTAGAAAATTCTTCCAATACAACTTCAAAGTTTTGAATTAAACAAAGAAACGAATGAAATCAGATGGTCTAAAATGCTTGAGGAATACCAAGGTTTGGACAGATTGAGTGGGAGGGACAAAAAATATCTCAGAAGAAACAGCAGAAACTTTCAGAATGTGCACCTCTAAGAAAAATTTTGTTGCTGAATTAAGATCTGGTCGCGATGGAAAGCCTGTTGAAGAGCCTCGGTTTGCATTGCAAATTTTTGTTGCTTTATACTAGGCCAGGGAACAAATCATCAGGATTACAAAACTGGGCGCATTTCTTAACTTCTTTCCGAGGCCCATTGTTTGTGATATTCGCTACATTATGCTGGACTGTAGGTATGAAGTGTGGCATTCTTGTAACCATACCAACTAGGACTTGGTCTAACAACCAATCATTGATTTACATACATCACCAAGACCGACCATTCTCTCACAGGCAAACCGGACGACGGGTATGCATGCAGCTAGAAACATGGTATGCTGGATGTAGGAGTGAGCATGACCACGTATACCTCGACATGTTCAGTCTAGTTAATATTTTGGTAGAGGAGTGAATGATGTTCAGGTGTACATAATAAATGTCGAGTGTTGTTTTGTTTATTATGATCGTGTTCGATTACAGTATGTGCGGATTCAAGTAGTACAGGCGTTTTTTATTTATGTTGTTGGCTAGCAGTTTATTTATGTATCATATATGAAGACTTGTTACGAAAGCATTCCCACAAGGTGCTACAAGCTGCACGTGTGTTTACTCCGATATGCATGAAAATCCTGCAAAATATTTATAGCATACAACGGATGATTATAGATTTAAAAATGAATTATCAGTTCTCAGTTTAATGATAATTATCAGTTCAAAATGAATGAACAGGTATCGGTTTAATGATAATTATAAGTTTCAAATGAATTATCAGTTATCAGCATAATGATAATTATTTTTTCGTTCTGAATCTTGACTCTGCAATCTGTGAAAGTTATTTCAATAATGATTAGTAATATTTAAGGAATTAGCGTCTTTGTTGGAGGTTAGATGGCAGGCTCAAATTCAGCGCTACAAGGTTCTAGGATCGAGTCCTGACGCGCCCTAGAAATTTGTAAAATGTATCGGAGAATTCGGTTTGATCGAAGATTTGTGGTGGACGAAGTCTTAAATTTACATACCATTTTTCTCTACTTCAAACCTCATTTCTTTATGTGGCGGTACGTGTTAATGCTTTCGGGTGAATATAATGACATGTCTAATTTATTTATTAGTGATTGATTTAATGCATATAAAAGGTAAAAGTTTATCTGCCTACTGTCAATTGCATGATGATTGATTGTTGATGAGTTCTTTTCTCTCTCATCATTTACGTAATCCTGGTTCAATACATGGGTCTTCTGCATGCTGTCCTACTACCATGTTTCGATTAATACTTGTTATTAACACAATTAATTAAATTCACAACCTACACACGTAATCGCACTAGAGGGACTCTAATTCTCTGAATACATGATATGTTAAAAGATATTCCCAGTACTTCTTTTCAATGGCAAGATGAGGGTAATGATACACATAAAAGATTTAATACATGCTATTGTAAGTTCACGAGATGGGAAATGTGAGTCATCTACCATATTTTGGCATATAACCCACAACATGATATCCTATTAAGCAGTGCAGTATTGATGGATTAATTGCTTACTTAATAGTTGAATAATTAATGTGCGTACGGAACAAATTAATCAAATGGCGTTCAAATCAATTTACGAAATTTATCCTACCGCTAACCTCAATCACATAGAAAATGATAATATTAAACTTGCCCTTATGCTGGAGATTCGCTGTTGACAATGGGTTACAATGTTAACACTCGCGATATAACACCTTAAAGAAGCCGCTAATTTTCCCTCTCATCACGGTGCCCCCCTTATTTCCCATATGCTCTAGGGGCTTAGACTTAGATGTGTGTTCCCAACACCCTACATCGTCGATGAGATCTCGTTCGCAAGTCCCCCTATCTCTCGCTTCATGGCCTTCTTATACAAGCTTACCCTTTTTTTGTTATTCATTTCTACTTTCTGTCGCAGCGTCTTAATCTTCCTACCTCAACCGCTCTGTTGTGCCTATGAGTCAAAGTCTTGTAGAGCTCAGCATATTTCTCGAGCTTTGCTGACCGACCGTTAAGCGTTTGCTTACGCAGCTGTACCGACTGCGTCCTGTAGTCCCACACATCTAACGTAGCTGTCGATACATTCATTTTACACATCGCCCCGATACATGAAAACCTATGCTTTACACATCGCCCCGATACATGAAACCTTATGCATATATCATAAATCTCATGACATTTACAAAACAAATACCTTGCTGTCTAAGATATTTTAAATGTTTCAATATGGATATGAGGTAACTGTAAATGTTGAAGGAGTTTGGAAAAACATTTAGAACACGCTAATTATTAGTTCTGTTGATTAAAACGTTTCATTCCCGTAGCGCTTCTCAGGGTTTCTCCTAACTCTATCCTCCCAGGAACTCTCTGTGGATGTCACTGGTGTCCATGAACCCACTACTTTTCGAAACACAATCTGAGCCAAGATTATGCCATAATACGCCTAGTAGTACTGCTGTTGTTGTACCCTCACAACTTGAGTTTTTAATTTCAGAAACGTCTCACGACCCACTTGGAATGTCCCCATGCCGCTTCTGAGGGTTCATACACTCCTTTAAGTGAACCCCTGGTGTGAAGAAATGAATGAATGCAACTCTTTTCAAGTACTTGCATATTTCTTTCCTCCCTATGTAGTGCGCTGTACAATTTGCCTCGATTGTTGTCAACGCTTTCAGCCTCTGCTTCGTGCACTTTTCATTATTTTTAACAAAATAGATCGAATAAGAGGCTAGTCAGTCTGGTGAAGGATCTCATTGCCTCCCCTTTCCTTACAGTAATTTTTACCCTCTTTCCCGATTGTACTTTATTATGTACGTGGATATTTAAATTGTCCAACTTTCTTCAGGTAATCGTTCTATTTTTTTGAACTCTAAATATTGAAGGAGCTTGAAAAACATTTAGAATACATAAATTAGTTCCGTTCATTACCATGCATTGCTCATCTATTCTTAAAAATAGTGTAACTGCTTATTCAATTTCTGCTAAAATAGGCAAATAATTCAAAAATACGGTCAGCAATATGGACTCCATCATATGATTTCTTGTGCGTACTATTCTCTGCGTGTTTCCCAAATTTAGGTGTAAAATGATTATTAGCTTTTTTGTCTGATATTTTTTTCTTTTAGCACAGATTTCTCCGTTTTATTTATGATATTGAATGCAAAGAAAAAAAAATATATACAGATATGTATATGGTGGCTTACGCTAAGTCATGTTAATTGCTTTGCCACTGACTTAATTCACCAGGTAGCTAACAAACCCTATGTAACCTGATTGTCCTTTATATATGTTTATGTTTTCGGTGAATTACGTCATCTTCTTAGTGATGCCATTCCTCAATTCCCATCATCTTTGAATGTAAAAATCTAAAAACCCTCTATGAAAAGCTACAACCAAAAACACGAGTCTAGTAGAGAGAAGTGGTTGCTCTCCTGCCTGCCAATCCTTCAATTGGAGCCAGTTGAGACCAAGTTACCTCTAGGCTCAGCATCTTCCTTTCCTCTCAGTCGCGTAACTTCGTGTGAGATGAAACTTGTGCGTGTTGTGAAGTTTCGTCTACAGAGCGGCTACGTGTTCACACTCGTGGGTGCAAACTTCCTGGTACGATATGTATAGTTTTGTGCGTTATCACCATAGCGAAGGGTTGACATTCGTGGGTCCAAGTTTCTCGGCACATTGATCTTTGAGTTCATTATGGCGAATAAGCAAAATTTCAACTGCTACTAGTGCGTACAAATTATTTGTTTGGCGTACTTGTACATAGAAGTAAAAAGTTTGAGCAGTAATATCAGTTCATGCGTTGCCTTCTTTATGCATGATTTTAAACTGAATCATTAAACTAGAATTAATTGCACGAAAGAGGGTAGAGCACTTAAATGCTACTCGTTCACAGTTGTTGCATCTGCGTGTGTGTACTGAAAAAAAATTTAATGGCCCTATTTGAAAGGTAGTGTTGTGTATCGAGTTGACGCTGACCCTGGATTTCAAAGTCTGATCAATACCTGAGTTCCTGCATGAAACTCATTTCTATACCTATTAAGTTTGGAAAGAGTAGGGATCTTTTCATTTAGCTGTTTTACAGGTGCTCATTTTGTTTCGTCATTGTTCGCTTTGATCATAGTGATTGTGTCAGTAATAACTTCATTAACCGTTTGCTGGGTGTGGATACCAAGGAGAGGGAGAAATTCGACAATGTTAAGACAAAGATAGGAAGCAACTCCTGGTATTCGTGCTTTAAATTAATTTGTTTATCATGAATGTCATTTGTGTATTCAAAATTCATGGATCCCAGTATAAGAACCCTAACCATTGTTTATATTTTAAGTTTTGTTCGAAATTGAAGTTTTTCAAACAGCTAATGGACGAGGAAATGTACATGTAAGTTCCTGATGTCATCTCTCTGGGAGTAGTGTGCGATAGAGACGATTGTCTTATGGCCAAGGACTACTGGCCAGTAGTCCTTGCTTATGGCGCATATGTCATAGACCTAAGGTCTTATGGAGCAGGTAGGATTCGCGAGCTCCTCCCGGAGAGGGCGTGTTCATTGCGTCTGACTTCATTTGCATTCATTGGGGTTTAACGTTTTCAAAAAAGGCACCATATGTTTTGAACGGCTTGCTGCCTATGCTTTGCGCGGAATATTTTGTCATCAGGTATAGGCGTTGCTCAAATTTGGTATTTGTGTTTTTTAATACATTGACTCCGAAGTGGTACGTATGTGTACCACTTAGGTTAGGTTCTGTAATTTTTTCAGATCCTTCTAGTGACTATGCGTACAAAGTGAAGTTTTACACCAATCAGGCAATCGGAGGCAACGTGTTAATTATGGGATTCCGGTGTATCGGACTACAGGTTTGGAGCTCAGGTTTTTTGAAGGGCTGCAATCTTTGTATCTGGGTTTCATCCTTCCGTTTTTTCATCTTTTTGGGGTGCTTTGTTTCGGTAGAAACAACTCGGTAAGTGGTTTTGACTGCGGAGCTACTCAGAATCAAATATAGCATTTTTCTTACACTTGTGTTCTTTGAATTGATGACACAGTTGTTACTTGCGCCCTCTAAATGGTTGGAATCGAAAATGCTCCCAAGTTTGATTGACCGATTCTGTTGGCAGTGATCGATGCCTATTATTGAGTCTTGCTTATAATAGAAAATCTCATTTTTTGAGGTAACATTTTTCAGGATTGTAGTAAGGTGTGCTACTCAGATGCCTATCCTGATCAGGAATTGCTTCGAGTTTATGCCTTCAGCGCGTAATATTGTTTGATAAATTTATCGTGCAATTGATTTTTTAATTGTCAATCTCCATGAAAGCTTAGCGTTCGAGTTTCTATCTGATAGTTTCAATAGTCTGCCTTGGGCCTACTAGTGTTGGCTATTTTTTGACTGCAACTCCATACTGCTGAATACACTATGATGAACACACTATAATCATTCATAGATCATGCTGTAACTTCTACTTTGGATTTTGTCTAGACATGAAATGTCGAATCATCACTTGTTTTAGCATCTGTATATCTCTAGTCAGAACAACATAACGAAGAATTCGAGTCAGTTCTTTGGCAAAAGATAAGCGTGATAAGAGGACGCTGATACGGAAAGCTATCGTGTATGATCGTCCCCTGATCGACTTGGCTTGTAGTACGACTCTGAGAAGCTTGTTTGACTCACGTCAGAGGTGCTTTCCTCTTCTGAAAATCAATGTTCAAGGTTTGTATTTATCAATACTTTCAGGTATCCTCGAGTCTTAAGTGGCGATTCCTATAGCAACACCGTTTTTGAACAGTTTTTCATGTTATTTCGAGATATTTTTTCAAATATAATCGGTGTTTGGTGGCCTGTGAACCTTATTTTGTTGCATGTTTTTCATTGCAATAAAGTATTTACTTTCATTCCATTTCTGGTTCGTTTCTGGCTACTTTTGATGCAAGGTTTGTAAAAGCTTTTTAGACCTAACGATGACTGCCAATTTGACCAATATTGAACGTTGGAATAGAAGTGTTAAGTTCATTGACCATTTCCTTATCCTGATTTCAACGGGGAAACTAATCTTGGAAATTTCTAGTATGCAACTCGGTACCAGTATGTGGGAATTGCGCTCGCATATGAAACAATTGAGTTGGTAAAAACAATTTACATTTGCTTTCTGAGATTTCAACTGCTGGATTTCTTCAGGGAAATTAAGTGGGATTGTGATTTTAGATGTGAGGATTTATTTTAACAAACAGCTTCTATTTATTTTATTTGTCGTTTCTGTGTGTGTACCTTCATATTATTATTTTACTTCATTGTGAAGGTGAACTTCATGAAACCATTCAAGTTAGGGCTCCGATGCACTTGTATTGAAAAATTTATCTACTAAAAGTCATGATTAATATGATTGGTGGGAAGTTATTTTAGGGATTTTTCTTAACAACCTTTTTCAGAATCGCACTATGTCACCAAATTGCCTTACAGAACATTTCAAATTGTAAATAAACTCAAAAATTCGGAAGGTATTCAATTCAAAAGTTGATCATGTTTAACACGTTGACTCCGAAGTGGTACGTATGTGTACCACTGAGGTTAGGTTCTGTAATTTTTCAGATCCTTCTAGTGACTATGCGTACAAAGTGAAGTTTTACACCAATCAGGCAATCGGAGGCAACGTGTTAAAAGTTTTCATTGTCCTAGGCCAGAGAAGTTTTAAAAATAGAATAGCAGGCCTCTGTAATTGCACTTCCGCTCTGCTATCGTTCTGAAAGACACAGTTTCATTCTTGTAGATTTCTGATGGCTACAGTACGAAGAATTTTGTCAGTTACTTTACTCGTTTTCTGTGGCGAAAATTTTTGAGTATATTTCAGAGTAACTGGTGTTATTCTGAAGGCGCAAAATCGGCAGTAAGTGCAGAACAAACTGACCAAGCGCCAACAGCATTTCTTATCCATATCATTTACAGCTGAGAATTAGAATGAGGAATTGAACAGGACTATGATGTGGACACACGTGGGTATTTTTTAACACGTTGCCTCCGATTGCCTGGCCGGTGTAAATCTTCACTTTGTACATATTATTACGAGAATGCACTATAAAATTTACAGAACCTAACGTAAGTGGCCCACATACGTACCACTTTGGAGTCAACGTGTTAAGCGAAATTGTGAAGTTCTTGGCAGTGTATGCAGGAAGTAATGTTGGTGTTCAATGAGAGCAGCTCGATGTGGGTGGTACTTTTCCTTTCCCATTCAGTAGTTCTTCGTGGAGGCCGGGTTTTACTTGCAGGTGTGACGTATGTGATCAACACAAGACTGCTTGGAATTGATAATAATCTTATATAATAAAATACCCAAACGCTATCCCCCAGAAGGAAAGGTCGGGAAAGGCAAACCAGAGTTACCTTGCGACCTGCAAAGCACTGGCTCACAGTCGAGCTCCTTGGATCTTTTTGAGTCGAGACATAAATGTAGACACCGTGTTATATCACAGTCTCAATGAAATTTAATCAATTGATTGTGCAACAGTAAGAAAACAGAGAAGTTGTAGATGCTGTTTAATGTTCACAATTACGATCAGTCAGATTGTGAGGCATGCAGTGGTCCAGCTTGGACAGATTTGAATTGAATGCTAGTGGGATCAATGATTTTGGCGTTTAAACGCGAGTGGGATGGTTGATTCTGACGTTTGAATACGAGGGAGATGGTTGATTTTGACGTTTGAATGCGAGGGAGATGGTTGATTTTGACGTTTGAATGCGAGGGAGATGGTTGATTTTGAAGTTTGAATGCGAGTGGGATAATTGATTTTGACGTGTTGAATTTTTTAGAAAGCCCCCGTGGCATCTGTCTTGTGTCAGCTGCTGTGCGGTTGTGTTGTTGTCATTGATTCTTAATAAACATTCCACGAGAAGTTAATCTTCGAAGCCGTAATTTACGAAACTGATTCTAAAAGACGAAGCATTTCGTGGTACTGTGTGTGTGTTTGAAATGCATGAGTAATACAACGATTCGATACCACATTTCTTAGCCAGATTTAAAATCACGGAGTAATATAGCTGTGATGAATAAGCTATTTAGATTGATGTGACTTCCACTTTGATGTTGTAAAACCCTTAATGTGTTCAAACTTAGTGAGCAGTCACTCGATATACTTACCGGAATTATCAGTGGTAACACACACGGCAGCTACCGTAGTCGAGTGGTATGCGGCCCGTGTTCTGTATCGGGTCTCTGCTTGTGCAGAAAGACTGCGTGCGGGTTCGAAACCCGGCAATGAATACGAGCTATTTCTCGTTTCACGCCGTGAGCTCGCACTTATCGGTAAGACCTCAACTCATCGCCCATGGACACATCCCAGGATCGTCGCATGGAGCTCACCATCATCCTTACTCTAAGAATGTTAACCTTAAGAATTTAAAAACCAATGTACTAAATGTCTATGTACTGTGTACTTGATTGGAAATAAAGATTGTTTTTTTTATGTATTCGCGACGTTCGAAAAAGGAACTGAAAAAACATTAACGCTCATTATTTTGGCCGATCCATTCACGCTGTCAGTTGAATCAGTGGTAACACACACGCAAAACGTAATGTCAACTAGTACGTTCAATGAAAGAATAAAAGTGAACGGGAATATTAGGTGAGAAAATATATTGTAACGGACGTCATTGACATACCAATCAAAAATTGTATGATTAAAATTACTGACATTTATTCGTTATTTTAGAACTTTCGTATATAAGTATGACATGTAGCAATATCGGATTTGTAAGGAGCAATTCTGTCTGAAGGATCATCAGGGAAGGAATGAATGCACTTTAAGTCGACAGCAGTATTATTAGAGAATGAAATAAACAAAGAATATGGGTAGCTTTCTGAACCGTTTTCGTCTCTATAAGTTATTCGTAATCTACAGGGTGTCTCAAAAAATGTACTCACCCTTTAACCGTTGGTAACATGCTGTCTTCTTTGTGTTGCAGGTGTGAGGTTCGAACCTTTGCGAACATGAATCTTTAATCACATTTAATCATGTTCGCAAAGGTTCGAACCTCACACCTGCAACACAAAGAAGACACCATGTTAGCAACGGTTAAAGGGTGAGTACATTTTTTTGAGACACCCTGTATTCCTCAGCCGTAGGAGTACAAGGCCTTCAGTAGCAAATTAAGAACGGGAACTCCAACGGAAGTTATCCCTCGTGCTTGCCGTTTAGTGAAAAGAATTGGGAAAACAAATCCCAAACTAAGAAGAAATTGGAGGGGGAAACCTCAGTTCGAGTCACCATCACTGTTTTTGCTTTTCACAACTTTTACGTAAATTCAAATGCAAACGTTTTACGCCAGTTATGCTGGTCGATGTTCTTTCGTTGAATATTTATGCAGTTTTTTTTGTTTCAAGTTTTGCGTCTTTTGAATGTTTCTGAATGTTCACAATTTCATTAAGTGTAGTTTTTATTGAAGGTTAGATACACTTTCTTTCCACCACTATGCCTCTCTAGCCCTGAAACCCGGCGTTTTCTACCTCGTGTATACAATGTATTTCTAGTCTTACTTTAATGAAGTGTGCAGCGAATGAACTTGTGTAAAACATTCGTTAATCCTCAGCATGACTTAAACATTTAAATTTCTATAATAAATTCTAAGAATGCATACACGCCAGTTTTTTTAAGACGGCATCCCTGGTATTAGATCATCTAAATAAATACTCAATTAGGTCATTAATGCATTTCAAAGACAATGTAACCAGGTGTACCACTATCTGAAAGTCGAATTTAAAATTCGACTTTGTGTTTTAAGTCGTACTTTTCACGTACTTCACTAATAAATACACGTATCATTGTTTTTATTTGGCAGTAGATCATTTTTGTTTTTTATTAAATTACTAGACAGTTCCCGTGCAAGTTCCGCTGTTTAGATTTCACTGATCTCAAATTATTATAATGGTGAATGCATTAAAGATTAGAGACGAATTATTGTTTTAAATGAATATTTTTCATTAATATATGCAGAACTGCCATTGTGTATCTTATCTACTGATACCATGGTCCAGATAGTACCCGTTGAAATTCCTTGATTCAAAAGTGATCAAATTCAGGATTTATGAAATAAAATATATTTTTCAGTTTCACCTGTGGTACTATCAGAATCAATATTTTTCATGAATGTATACAGAACTGCCATTCTGTACCGTATCTACCGATAACATGGCCGTGTAAGGGAAGAAGCTAATAACGGAAAAATGGCGTATTTTATAGTAATCTGGGGCCTTTTGCATCCACAATACAATGTTTGTAATACATGCATACCTGTTCTGATTTCAGTTTAGTAATTTTTCTTCAGTAATAGATAGGAAGTAATGGGGCACACACACAGATACAGAGAGAGATATATAAAGATAGAAACACTGTCTATTATATATGTAGATGAATTTTTACCATAACTCGACATTTGACAATACTTGTATCAATTCGGCCTCATTTATTTTCTTAATTTCGATTTATCTTTCCGACCTGATGGCACCCAATCAATGGTCACGATAGTATCCGTGCTACGTAATTCTTCAGTTCATCACGACAAAGATATTTTTCATGTCTACCATGTCATTTGCTGGTGATGTGGTCCACTGCTGACCTTCATCAGCAACAAAAGAAAGAATTTCAATAACCCAATGTATTGTAATTGACACCAAAAATTATACTGATACTTAAAGCATTGTTCATTCATTTTATTTGAATTTGGTGGTATAATGTATAGACAGGATGAAAAAACGATATGTGGGAGAAAAATCGTCGAAGTTCAGTTTGAAAAGATTCAAAAGTCACTAGAAAGCACACGAATGCATTGTTTGTCGAACTAATTTGCATTATCTGGCAGGATATCCGGCACTTTGGAAAATCCGTATCCTGTACATTGCAGCAAGGGTTTGTGACTTAAGAATTTTGAATTGGTATTCTGTGCTAGGCATAAAAGTTTTTTATTAAATTATCTTAAATCTAATCCGGTGCACTGCATTCAAAGTGGTGACATAATCGGGACACAAAGTTACCCGTCCTGCCATTCACTCGTGCACTTTCATATTCTTGACTGCAAGTCTTACGATTATTCTCTCCAGTTAAGGTACGAGTAACGAAGCATTGTTCTTGATTTCATCATGAAATGAATATAAAATTGGTAGAAGTACAAAATTAGGTCACACATAAAGTAACATTACTTCGGTCCAGCCAGTGGCAGGATGGCAGCGCGTGTCTATACGATGGTGTGCGTGTTTCTATATTTCCGTGATATCAGAGGGCGACTCACGTGGTCTTTGTTCATGCGTCTGTCTTCCTCATTTTGCTTCATAGATTTCGGGGAGAGTCTCTCAACCGGGGGTCCCTGGTCACCCACGTGGGCCACAAGCGTTAGACCGGGGGGGAGGCACGAGCGGAAGCAGAAAAACTACGAATATTAAACTTATTAAATTCGGAGGCCACGAGTGTTAAGCGACTCGGTGATGGGGGTCCATGGGCCATCAAAGATTGAGAAACGCTGGTTTAGTTGCATGCCACCACCGTGGTCGAGTGGTCTGCGGCCCGTGTTCTGTATCGGGTCTCTGCTTCATGTAGAAAGACCGCGGGTTCGAACCCGGCCATGGGCACGAGTTGTTTCTCGTACGCCGCGCCCTGCACTCAACCCGCTAAGCACTCAACTCCCCGCCCATGAAGACGCCCATCAACCTCCCGTGATCGTCGCATGGAGCTCACCATCACCCTTACTCTTAAAATGTTAACCTTTAGAATTTGAAAAACCAATGTACTAATGTCTATGTACTGTATACTCGATTGGAAATGAAGATTGTTTGTTTTAGTGAGAGGTGATCTGCGATCCATGAGATAGCCTGTGCGTCACGTGATTGTTATTATAGTTCTCTTGAAATATTTCTTCTAAGTATGCATGTACGTATATGATGTGCTGTGTATACTGTGCGCATGCAACTGCTGTGCGTACAAGTACTGTGCTGCACATTCTGTGCGCATGTAGTATCTGTCTGTACAAATGTGTCTGCTGTGTGCCTGTGCTCGTGTGAGAATGCTTGTATACTCAGCCTTAGGATGTCTGAACTACTTTAGCATGAATCTGTTACATTCAAAATATATTTAGAAGATTAAGGTACGCTCTCTAATTCATTTTTTCCCATCTCTCAAAAGATGATTTGAAATGATGAGTGAATTGGCTAACTGTGCTATCAGCGAAATACGGCAACACTCTTTTTGCTTATGTTTATTTTTCATTCTTCACCGTAAAATTGAGTAGTAGGAAGGCGGTACTGTTGATGTTGTTCGTTTTCATCAACGTATGTCGACATTTTACTTAACCCCCCGCAGATCCAGCGATGCTTGTTGTGGGAATCTGGAAACAAGTTATTTTGTCTGATGGAGTTTCGGTTCTTTAAAAATACGTTTCAAGTATATCACATCTTTAGCTTTTCTCTGTACTGGTATCAACTACACTCATGATTTCATGTCCTTTATAATGATGGTATTATTGTACTTCGTAATACAGTACATCACTTCAGAGACAGCGAATCGTACTTCTCCCGCTTCACTAAATGAGCTCATACTGATGAAAATTTCTCTAGCATTGATACATGGTGAGAGCGTCGCCTGAGGAAATTGTGCCTTATACGAGGACCTTTATCAGGTCTCAACCTGCTGCCAATAATAACCCAGTCATTCCTCCTAATCAGTGCTAGAAGAGCGCGTGACAATCATGAAAATATCTGCTGGTGAAAATCAGTCTTTTTGCCGTGGTTGATGACGATTGGCTTTTGTTGTCTTTAGTGTTCATTTAAACCAATGTTTGGACCATTTCATGATCATACTATGGTGGAGGAACGTTGAGGCTTTTAATAAATATAGTAATTTTAATTTCCTGAATTATATGGGTATGGTTAGAAGAAGGGCTTGAGAATTGAAGCTCGTTTAAAATTATCAGCAATACAAAAATATTTGGATTGGTTTAACACGTTGACTCCGAAGTGGTTCGTATGTGGGCCACTTAGGTTGGGTTCTGTAAATTTTACAGTGCCTTCTAGTAATAATATGTACAAAGTGAAGATTTAAACCGGCCAGGCAATCGGAGGCAACGTGTTAATAGACTGTTGTAGTATATGTTCATTAATTCATCCCTTCAGTAATGCTGAGAACATTGCACTTAAAGGCAAAAATGAATTACTGTTTCTATTTTTTCCGATAGAGATTTTAAAGCTGGATTTTTATGACATCTTTTTGGTCTAAATCTTACTTATGTTGTCAATATATATTTGTTTTCTTTCATATGGGTTGAAAAAATTATGGAAAACAAAAAATTTTAGAAAACAAGATAGATGATTCACTTTATGGCAGGATCGATGTCCAAGTTATCGTACTCGTTTCGAGTAAGGTTCAACCAAGGCAGTGTTTCCGCTGACACCGCACATCACGCGTTCGTGCAGTGTGGGTTGGGTTATAAGGATAGGAATGGGAACAGGACTGGTGAACTAAAAACCTTCATGTGTAAATGAAATTTGCTATAATCGAGTACCTTGCTATTTTAGTGGGAAATTTTGTATACATACTGGATTGAGTTAGCATTTTAACGATCAAATAATATCTTTCTGCGACCTTCCCACTTGTAATGGAGGTAAGATATCATTCGTCGCTGCTGCGCACGTCTGTAAACATCATCATTCTTTATGACGTATCTGGTAGTCCAACTCTAAAAATACGTGTGATGCTTGACCTATACAGAGTGGGGATTTCAAATTGTCGTCCTCTTATATTCATGATATATTCCAATTTACTTTTCAAATTATCTAAGTGTAATACATCATTGGAACGCTACAGAAATCAGCTAATTGCTAATGTTGAGTTTGAAACGATGGATCAAACATCCGCGGAGTTATGTGAAATTTCGTTCACTGACGCAGAAGTGAGATGCGCCGTGGTCATGGCCCTGGTTCACAACAACGGGGAAGTGAACAACAGAACCATCGCCAACACCATCGGGGTCGATATGAGGACCATCCAGCGTACTCGTAAGAAGTTGGAGGAGAGTGAGGATCCCCGTGGAGTTATTACGAGGGCTCTAAATTCTGTGGACGACCGCCGAAAATCGAGAGATGCGGATTTTGTCAAGAGGGTTGAGACCATGATCGACAACCACCCCTCCAAGTCCATGAGGTCCATGGCTGCTGTACTTGGGGTTGATAAACGAACAATTCAACGCTGTGGGGACGAGGATTTGCAAGGAGCAGGACAGTGCTCATTGCCATGTCTCCAACTGCTCCCTCGCCTGGCTGGAGGAACACTGCTGCGACCTCATAACCAAGCACCAATGCCCTTCCAGCAACCCGGATTTGAATCCAATTTATTATTTCTTTTGGGGCATTTTGGAGAATCGAACTAACCGACGCCCTCATACCACCAAGGCATCTCTCATCGCCTACATCAAGGAGCACTGCACCTCCATGGACAGGGAGATTGTGAAGGCCTGCGGGAGCTTTGGGACCAGGATCGAACGCGTCATAGAGGCAGAGGGCAGTTATGTCGAGTAGAATATGTTCCTGGCATCAAATCCTTCATTCTGTTTTTATTTGAAATAAATATCTTAGAAATTTACAATTTTATGTTTTTTCCATTAAAAAGCGAGCTACGGCGACAATTTAAAGTCCCCACCCTGTATACTGAACATGTCGTTGAACTTATTCATCATGATTTTCATATGCTTCTGTCTGGTCCCAAGAAAAATAAGTTATAGAAGTTCTTCAGTAGAACGCGCGTTGGAGGTATCCTACAAAGTATTGAAATCTCCGTGAGACTACGTTTGAATGTATAATATGCCAGACAACTGTGAAGGTAGAGCTTCTCAAAGAGGATCCCTTCTTGCATGCATCGTCGGATTTCATTCTTCCTCTTTGATTGGTGTTCTTCTTCAATGTATCCTATCTCTTATGAATCTAGCCCTGAATAGTTTCTTCGCTAACTCCTGCTTTTATTAGTTTCCGTCAGTGTTTCAGTCCGACTTTTTACTACCCGCCCTTGCTGCTATAAGATGAATTGTGTTGTGAGTCTTCCGATCAGCTACAAAGATATTTCATCTCAGCATTTACCATATTATTTATTTACATGCGTTCACGTTGTTTCAGTGTCCCACTTCGTAATATTCAAAGATATTTTTGTTTTACAGATGTCGCAGAGGTCATAGAACTGAAACTTACAAACGACCGCACTGTGAGCAACACACACACGTCTTGTGGAGTCGTCGTTATTAGTGGCCTGTGTAGTCAAATATTCTGAGTGCACTTATGCTGAGCTAGCCTGCATTCTTCCGAATTTGTGAGGTTAGTTAAGCTAGTTGACGAGGTATTTGTGTTTATTTCTTTAAAATGCTAGTGGTACTAGTAAGACTAACCAATTGTCTACGCGTTTTATGCGTCCTTTGGGCTGAACCGTCAGGTCTCTTCTAATGTTTACTCATTCGTGTATGTGGCGTTGGTGAATTCTCACTCGTACAGTTATATATAAATGCAATTAGTTCTCTTACAGAATGTTTTATTATTGGAAAACGTGTCGCACTATTATCCATAATCAGGGTTGATCTTCTTAGTGTCGGTTTTACTCAAGGTTTGTCTTACTTTGGGTTGGTTTTACTCTCGGTGTCTTGTTGGTTTTATTCAGGGTTGTATATCACTCACTTATGGTTTATAGTGAAAGTTTCTAGATATGCTAGATTCTCATTCAATGAAAATCATTTTAATGTTTGTATTTTAATCCCCCCTTGCTTCTATAGTCTTTGTTGTTTTTTTTTTTCAGATAAATCCGGAGACGATCCTGCTGTCATCCCCAGTGTGACTCTGATACGAGAACGGACTAGACAAGTGCTACTTTTTATCATCCTTAATTTTTTTCTGTTTGAGATTCTCTATTTTGACTAGTCTCACATCATGGATCTGTATAATACGTTTTGGTCGGAGAGCATATGGATTCCTCCTGGATACAAATGGGATGACCTCGATCCTCACAAAACTGGGAAACCTTTCCCTGATGCAGCAGACCTTTGGGTGTATCCATTCCTCTTTGCAGGCTTTTTCATCTTCCTGAAGTATTTAATTCTCATTCCGTTCATCTTTGTCCCTATTGGAAAGAAGCTCAGAATCCGCAGTCATCCATACAGACATCCTCCTCTCAACGCGTCTTTGGAGAAAATTTATAGACGTTACAGATCCAGAGCCCCACACTCTGTGATTGCAGAACAAGCAGAGAAACTTGGGTGGTCGCACCGCCAGGTGGATCGGTGGTTGCGACAGAAGACAGTTTCGCAACAGGTCACCACTATGGAAAAGTATATCGACTGTGCCTGGCAACTTGTTTACTACGTATGCTACTGCCTCTTTGGCATCTTCGTGCTCATTGACAAGCCTTGGCTTTATGATGTCAGACATTGTTGGTATAACTTCCCCATGCAGTATCCAGAACCAGAAGTTTGGTGGTACTATATGGTTTCCTTAGGCTTCTACTGGTGCCAGACTGTGACCCACTTTTTGCAGCCTCAAAGGCATGACTCTCTTCAGTTACTCTGTCATCACATCGTCACGATACTCCTTACTTCATTGTCTTGGGTCTGCAATTTTACAAGAATGGGTTCTTTGATTCTCCTCTTACACGAGTGTGCCGACATACCACTACTGCTTGCCAAAATTTTTGGCTATTGCAAGAAACATGGGCTCATGGACAAAATGTTTGTTTTGTTTGTTTTGTTATGGGTCGTCACAAGACTTGGAATATTTCCCTTTCGCCTCATACGAAGCACTTTGCTGGAAGCTCATGTCCAAGAAAACACTTTTTACCCCGTTTACTATATTTTCAATGGCTTGATATTGTCTATCTTTTTGATGCATCTTATTTGGACTTACAACATAATTCAGGTCATTGTTAGGAAGTTTTCCTCTGACCATATCAGTGATGTGCGATCATCAGCGAGCGAGATTTCGAGCGACGATGTGTCCTATCCTCCGTCCAAGAAGCAGGAATGATTTGCGACATTTTTAGCTCTTCTTTATGATGAAAGCTTGAGATGACTTTTGCGCCCCTTCCAGGCGTGGAAGTAAAAGTTAGTTAAATGTACAATTTGAATCTTCTAAATGGTAATAAATTGGCCTACACTAAAGGGAGTCTAGAACTCCTGATGTATCCGTCATCACGAGTTTGAGTGCATATATTGGGTTGGTTCATAAGTAATTTCTGTTCTTTTAATGTTTATTCATGAATAACTAAGCAAATAATTTTAATCTATAACATGTATGCCGTTATTGTCAATCACCTCTTCTACTTAGCACTAAGCTTTTGGATTCCTCTAAGGTAAAATACAACTTGTTTAATACTGCAAAATTTGCCCACAAACAACTTCACCTGTCCTTTTTTGGAATATTCTGCTAGTCCGAGCAATTTGTAGTGAACAAATACATACTTGTAGAAGTCACTTGGTGCAAGGCCTGGTGATTATGGTAGATAGAGTCCGGCATAAGTTCAATATATTTTCCTGCGTCCATTTATTAAATGAGGCCTTGCGTTTTCGTGAGGGAGCAACACATTTTTTCGATTGATGAGTGCCGGACGCTTTCGTTGAAGATTTTTATCAACACGTTGTAGCTATTGACAGCATAAGTTTGCATTTAGAGTCTGATTGTAGTCTGAAAATTCGAGATGGATAACATCTAGGCGATCCACCTTAAAACACACTTCGAACAGGAACTTTTTCAGATCTTTGGGCATGAAATTTTACTTTAAGTTACGACGCACAGAAATTCATAGCTGATGTAATGATAACCGTTGAACGTCATTTCTAAATAAATATTTCATGATTAAGGTTAAATAACTGAAATCGAAACTTGTAGTTACATTTCGTCCCAAACAAACGGAAAGTACTCGTAACTCAACCCTAATTCATTCCTATATGAAAAAAGTGGATGGTGACTGAGGTGCTTCTTTCACTGAGTAAGATTTAGATCTTGTCCGAATCCTTTGCTATCGTTAATTTTTAGCAGGACTGCATGCCTGTTCCGTTATTTGAAATCTATTGAGCTTCGACTTTTCATGAACACTATAAAATCTCAAAGTGTGACATATATGTGCGACTAGATGCAGTTTTCTGTTTAATAATTCAGGGGCATGTATGTTTCGTAGTAATTTAGTTACCACCAATATTAATGGATGGTTGTGACATTTTTGCTATTGGATTCTCAGATCGCGGTTACAGTAGTTGAAATTATTTGTTGCGGTACCACACTTGCTGTAATTTACTTCATTTGTGTTAATGTGATCTCTAGCCTGTCTCATTTCATTCTGTACAGCCTTCCTTGTGAGTACATCGATAGTTCCTGATCTGATCATCACGTTATTGAAGCTTCTGCTTCTCCAAGGTGTCATTTGCTACTCAATGCTGAGTTAGTGGCAAGGCAACACCGTGCATGTAAGTAATGTATTTACTTTTAGGAAAACTTAGAAAATATTTCTGCACTGGTGTTTTTCATCTTCCTTACCAGTGATGAAAGGTCTTCACATGTACTGCTAGAGTAAATCCTTCGAGTCAATCCGCATGTCAGGAGTTTAAAATTAAGCTGAGTAACATCTTGGCTTTAAATTTAATTTCTGCACTTCTCCGCTTCTCATACTTACGCTTTTACTCGAATTTGCATACAAAGATGCTCTCAGTATAAACCCTGAATTTAGAGTATAGATATAAGGTACATTCAATCCTAATTGGGAATTAATATTTCGTCTTCGTTTAGTATTTTGGTCTTTCTTAACCCTAGCGAGGAGGTGGCTGACGTAACATGTGATCGACGTCCTGTACGAGTGATCCTATGTACGTCTTGGCGCTGTGTCATCTGATCTCTTCACCCTTTCTTTTCTGCTCTCTTTGCCCTTTCTTTTCTGCTCTCTTTACCCTTTCTTTTCTGCTCTCTTTACCCTTTCTTTTCTGCTCTCTTTACCCTTTCTTTTCTGCTCTCTTTACCCTTTCTTTTCTGCTCTCTTTACCCTTTCTTTTCTGCTCTCTTTACCCTTTCTTTTCTGCTCTCTTTACCCTTTCTTCTCTGCTCTCGTTGCATTTCTTTTTTACTGTGTTCATTTTTTCTTTTCTACTCTCTTTGGTGTTACTCTTCTGCTCTCTTTGCCATTTTTCTGGTCTCTTCGTGTTTTGCCTTTTAGTCTCGTCGAGTGTTTACTTGCTCTCTGTTTCATGGCTGAAGTTTTCAACTCCATTCGAAATGTAGTGTAAATTTGTGCCGTTGTCATGTTTCTTTAACTGTATGAACACTGTGTTATCTGAGCGACGGGGGTTAGCTTTTGAATATATTGACAAAAGCTCCGTAGTTGTGTTTAGTTTTTTCATCTAGCATAAATGAAGCATCGGAGTAGAAGCAGCCAACGAGGCAAAACAAATTGACAAATTTGATAATTTCTTAACTTTACCTATTAGCAATTACAAGCTATTGCTGAATTAATTAATTACTGAATTATTCATTTGTTTAGTAAATTGCTAAATTGAACTGCTATTTATTACTAAACAAAATCTTAGTAATAAGGTGACGTGAAGTGCTTGTGAGCTGGATCTGAAGTAACAATTTTGTTCCTCCATTTCTCTTGATTTCGTCGTTTCTTAAACATCTCGTGTTTAGATCCAAAATAATGAAATCGTTGATCTTTTATCCCCAGACCTGGAAAAATGATCATAGTCCACAAAAAAGTATTCATTATGCAGTAATGCAAAAGACCATAAAGTTGGTCTCATGATTTAATGGTTACTAAAGTTTGTTGTGACTCTTATTGGTAAGCTTAGTCATTATGTTAATAACATATCCCCTGTTTACATTACTTGTTTATTTCCGCTAATTAGTTGTAATTTATTTCATCTCGACTGATGATGTGTGAGGATGAAACAACCAAGCCTAAATGTTATGTAAGCTATCAATTAATGATGTACGATCTACGTTCGTTTTGCATCAAAGTTTACTAATACGAATTACTTGGAGCCTTTACTGTGTCTTACTGTTGTAGTGTTATTTTAATTATCTGTGTGTTTGTGAAGGTGTAGCTAGTAATAATGTCCTGTTCCTTCTCTTACTTATGAGGACTAGATTTTTTATAAGACTCGGAGATCTTCTGAGAATTTAAGTACATTAGGAATTGAAGCTTTTTGCTGTATGATAGATGTAATCATGAAACTAATGAGAATTTCAATGAACGAAGTTCTAGCTAAAAGTGTTATTAAAAATTTACTTACGTATTTTTTTCTATCTCATTTTACGTCTAAGTCTTTTATTGACGAAATTTGTCAACGAACAACAGTAATTTTGATTATAAATAGTGGTTTTATTTTTTATAAACTAAATTTAAATAACATTCCGAGAAATATCTTTTTGATGAAATTCATGCAAACTGAAAAATTATATTCAAATACCGTAAACTTCCTTTGTAGTAGATCGCTAAGTGAATAAAAACCTGTTTGTGGTTTCTGAATCCAACATTGCTGTTCAATAACGGCTTAAATTGTGCGTTCTTGCGAAATGTGTGAAATTACTGCGTTAAGCTTTCTCATTAGAATTTAAAAATGTGATTGAAACTATCAGCTGGCGTTGAAATGAATTTCTTTGATGTGTGTCGTATATTATTATGCGCGTAAATTCAGTTAAAATAGCGGTCTTTCATTAGAATTTCTTAGCGATTTTATGAATTTGCAATTGAAAATTCTATCTCGTGCATTTTTCTAAACTAAACAGTTCATACTTGGGTCTTCTCTTTTTCTCGCATCGTATGCCTGCGCATAGTGCAATTGGTACTGTTTGTGCAGCATCTTATCCTAGGATCTTCGTTTTTGCGTTAGTTCAGGTTTTTGTTCCTTCAAGATTCTCAATACCAGTGATGAACACTGCTTGAGAGGGTACACTTATAAAATCCGTGCTTGATCTAATCTTGTTCTCCGAAGCTTCCTGTACATCACAGGTTTTACAACTAAGGTGTTTGAACACCAAAGGGTTGCGTGAGTATATCGTAAGTAGGTCGTGCGATTTTTCTAAAAGTCAAAACTAGCTAAACTTTTCTTTTAGGAAACCTTCAATCTGCATGCTCTGCAGTTGTTCCTTGGAAAATGCCATCTGCTCTCAAAAATCTGAACTATAGCTGGACTCTGTCGACCTGCAATTTTGTGCATTTATGTGCTCAAAAAATTATGTAGACTTTGTTATACTATTTGACGATACATAGCGGTGTGAACTACGAAACTGCAATACGGTCGAGCACTGCAGTAAGGCGCTTGGCCGTAAATGGATGGGCAGCTGAAACCGCAAGGGCTTAGCTGCTCTCTAGTTATAAAATGATGCGACAGTTGTCCATCTTTTGTGAGTGCGGTGGTTTCGGTGCTCAATTACCTACTCTTTCTTAAATTATGAGAGCTTCAAAATTGATGAGGTATACCTTAGGACATTGTTGAGAAAGTTACATTACCGTTCCGTTGAGATCATTTCTATTTGTAGTTACAATTAATAAACTATAAATCTTATGATAAAAATCACGTTAGTGTTATGATAACGTAACAGATGGACTGGAAGACTTTTGGCGCGTTATAGTCTGAGTCACTGAAGCACTAGCAAACTTTACTACCACTACTTTTTAGCAATCACAATTATGCATATCATGGTAAAACTCACACGCGAATTATGTTTCGAAAAAATATGCGTTCTTGGAGATATTCACTGAAACTTCGAGTCGCGAATAAAGTTATGGAGCCCTAAATGTAAAATGATTTCGTCTCTTGAGCAGTAGTGTTATATACACGAAGTTGTGGAGTCGTTGACGTGTGTTATCTTACCTGACAGTTGAAATCCGCGTACGATTTGTGTGAATCTTAAATGCTGTTATTGGTTATTTGAGCTCCGCAGCCGAGTAAATGAAGTACTATTACGCTATTGTGAGATGTGTGATGCTAGAAACTAATTTCTTTTAATGTTGCATATTGCGTGAGGATTGTATACTAAAATTTACCGAATCTTGGGCTTCTGAATGCGTGTGAAACATCGACAAACTTGTTTTTTATCAAACATTTCAATAACACTTACCTGGGTCAGCAGTTATGCCTCGCCGGGATACTTTACGCGTATGAAGTTTGATCGATGAATCAAGCGTCGGTTTATGCAACTTTCTTGCGGCTCTTCCAATGAAATTTAAAATTTACTTCTTGGCCGAAACAAACGCCAACTGCTCGTTCTGAGTCAACAAATGCGGAGTCCAAACCGTGGGTGTCTAATAAAAACTTGTGATAACTTGGAGGCCACTATGGAATACATTACAAAATGTGTGTGGATTTCATAGTTTATGTTTAGCAGTTTGTTACCAAGGTTAACTACTAGTAATAGTAATTCTTTTTTTAAACATCTCGTAGCACGGTAAGTAATAAACTTTTGATAAATACGCCCTGAATTAATAATCCTTGCAGTTAGGTGTTTTTTTTATATCTTTTTCCTTCATTTTCACATGCCTTTATGCGTCCAAAAAGAATTCCTAACAACACCGGATGTCTGGTTCTTCCGAATACGAACTTGGGATGTGAAAATTAGAAATTATGCTGTACATGACAACGACACAGGATTGTTTTTCCAGTGTGAAATCTTATTGACTTCGAGACTTCGATTCGCCCATCGAAACGTTTTTAGCAAGAATTTTCTTTTGTAAAAGAACTATTTCAAGGGGTAACTTTCCACTATAAAAATTAAAATTTACTCCATCAAAACGTTTTTCATAAAACGAATTTTCGTAAGCGAAAGAAAATTATTTTACACGGTAACATGTCGACTATGTAAATTTAAATTTTCTCCCATTGAAACGTTTTGTACATCACGAATATTTTTTCTGAAAGAAAACTATTTCAAGGAGTAACGTTGATCAAGAAGTAGCCACCGTAGTCGAGTGGTCTGCGGCCCGTGTGCTGTATCGGGTCTCTGCTTGTGCAGAAAGACTGCGGGCGGGTTCGAAACCCGGCCATAAATACGAGCTGTTTCTCGTTTCACTTATCGGTAAGCCCTCACATCCCATGGACACATCCCAGGATCGTCGCATGGAGCTCACCATCATCCTTACTCTAAGAATGTTAACCTTGAGAATTTGAAAAACCAATGTACTAAATGTCTATGTAGTGTGTACTTGATTGGAAATAAAGATTTTCTTTTTTTATATAAATAAACTGTTACCCATCGAAACGTTTCTATAGTACAATTTTTATTGTGGAAAAAACTATTTCAAGGGCTAACACTGTTTTACTTAAAATTATCACTCATGATAACGGTATTTACATTACGAACTTTCTTTCGGGGAAAAACTATTTCATTACGTAACTCGTCGAGTGTTTATAAATTAAAATGGTTACCTATAGGAGAATGTTTAAATACACATTTTTTTGAGATAAAATTTCAAAACGCAATTTACAGACTTATTTAAAAAAAGAATCGTAACCCGCAATGGTTTTTGTTACACATTCTTTAATGTATGTCATTTTGGGAAAGTGTCCTATTAATATCCGAAAAATTAACCATGTAGTTATATTTTCTCAATCATCCCCGTTGATCAAATTACTTTATTATTACTTGAAGGTGCAACCTACTTTCATGCGTTCAGGACTAAAATGACTCAGTAACAAAAGACTTTAATTAGAAAAAACATTTCATTGGCTTTATCAGGAAGCCTGTGAACAGATCAGGTGCGGTCTACAGTTACTTTTTCTCCCTTGCGGACGACTCTAACTCCCTCCCTGCTGAAGCGTCCTCCCAGAGAACCCCAGCCAGGCACGTCATTGGCATCACGCTTCTTGCGGGCCCGGCGCTTCTTCTTCACAAGCTGTAAATAAATTAGAAAGTTAGGACATCAATGACAGGAGTGATTCAGGTGTGATACTCTTCACGTCCGAACACATGACATACTCTCATTCACCGTTGAACGAGACAAATGACACGAGTGGAAAGCATCGCTGGTCTATGGTAGATTACACTATTGAAACCTGAGATACAAACACCTGACTGGAACTGACACTACAGGGTGTCTCAAAAAAAATGTACTCACCCTTTAACCGTTGCTAACATGCTGTCTTCTTTGTGTTGCAGGTGTGAGGTTCGAACCTTTCCGAACATGATTCTTTAATCACATTTAATCATGTTCGCAAAGGTTCGAACCTCACACCTGCAACACAAAGAAAACAGCATGTTAGCAACGGTTAAAGAGTGAGTACATTTTTTTGAGACACCCTGTATTACAATTGGTATAATCGTAAGAGTTAAGCATGCAGATTCTAATTCAATCATCAGGAATACTCCAACGATTGCTTAACCAGTGTAAATTTTTTCTATTCTAAGAGGTTCGCCGGTGGGCTCCTGCGCAAGAAATGTCAAAACTTTCCTTTCAAAATTGATATCGAACAGAAACATATAAACAAGAGCCCTCGCATAACTGCACAATACAGGGTGTCTCAAAAAAATGTACTCACCCTTTAACCGTTGCTAACATGCTGTCTTCTTTGTGTTGCAGGTGTGAGGTTCGAACCTTTGTGAACATGATTAAATGTGATTAAAGAATCATGTTCGCAAAGGTTCGAACCTCACACCTGCAACACAAAGAAGACAGCATGTTAGCAACGGTTAAAGGGCGAGTACATTTTTTTGAGACACCCTGTAGATGTGCACAAAATGCACAGCTCACACTGGCATTTTCAACCAATGTTAAAAGGTTAGGCGAATACAGAAACCTACATTAAGAGGAAACGCTTACTTCACTTTCACGGAAAACAATTTATTAAACAATTTAATCATTATTTTATTTCAGCATTCGCAAAGGATGTGTGCACCGGCCCCTCAACATACCATATCAAAATGCACAAACGACCATTATAAGGTGTCAGCAAACATACGACTATCGGACCAGTGGTACTAGAACGTA
This sequence comes from Trinorchestia longiramus, assembly GCA_006783055.1. Lineage (NCBI taxonomy): Eukaryota > Metazoa > Arthropoda > Malacostraca > Amphipoda > Talitridae > Trinorchestia > Trinorchestia longiramus. The sequence continues at coordinate 93,776 of VCRD01001463.1, read as the reverse complement.
GCTGCTTGGAGTCTATGCCTGAAGTACGCTGGCATTTCCAAGGTAACATAATTCAGAGGAGCACAAAAGGCCAAGTAAAGTAATTTTCACCGCAGAATACAAAGCAAACAGACAACTTACATCTCTCATGCCAACGTCCCGAAGATTCTGACGCTTTTCTTCTTCTGCCAACTTCTCTGACACCTTCTGTACCATGTAAGTCTTGTAATTCACCATCTGAAACGGCAAAAGAAAGTTTTATGCATGTTATACAAATCAACAATTTTACCTACGCATTACTTTAGCGCGTTACATGCGATTTCAATGTTAGTGCAAAAATTCAATTTCAATGTAAATGTTTAGAGCAGACAGAAGGTACCATTTCAAGCGCAACCTAGACACCTGAATACATTATGCGTTACTCACTGGTTTCTTAACTTTGGACCCGCCCAATTTCTCGATCTTGGCAAGCATGTTTTGGGTGCGTGTGGCAGGGTCCAGCACTTTGTTGACAACCTGGGAATTGAGGCGCCGTTTGATGCTGCGCAGCTCCTCCAGGTGCTCCTTCTGTAACGTCAAGTCAAATCATCATTATTATTATTATATTCCTGGTTTAACCACGGTAGCCACAAAATAAGACAAGTCAAGAGGCAGCAAATCATCAAAATGACAATTTTGAAGAATGGAATACTGAGCTTCCTAAAAATATTGTTTTTTATTCAACATTAACTGAATATTTAGTTTGTTTTGTGCGTCTTGAGTTACCATTTGTTTTTGATGGGTTTGAGATAGGAATAGTCTATAAATAATGCATGGATGAATCTTTCTTCGTTTTGCTCTCCCTAGAGTAACATGGAAAGCAGAATAACAAAAGCAGAGAAATTAAGAAAAATAATATTAGATAAAGATAATATCACTGACTTGGTCCAACGAGAGCAAATCAGTCATGTTCTACATATGATACGCGTTCTAGGTATTATCTGAATTATGCAACGTAGAAAATTGTATGATACAAAAATGTCTGGTGACATACTTGACGAATATTTTAAAATACTCAACCATTTCAGAGATTAAAAGAAAGCAATTATGCAAATATTTTGATTCAACCTCGTCGGAATCCATCATATAAAATGAAGCAAATTGTAGAACACAAATTGAGTATGGTAATGCACACGCCAAACTATTTCCGCTATTTCAGGAGATCTAAATGAATATTGTAGCTTCTTAATGCCCTATGGTTCAAAGATGAAGAAAATGGATATCATGGCAGGCCATTCATCAGTATTCGGAATCAGAGATAATATAAATTACGAGAATTCAAGTAAACCATCAACAGACATGGGTGCCCATTAAAATAACATACTTCATCACTTGAAATTATCATCATGAGTTACCATATCAAAATAAACAACACAAACGCAACACACTACTTGCCTTCATCTCACGCCTCTGTTTGAGTTTGGCCTCCTCTTCTGGGGTCATAGATTCATTTTTCTCCTTCCCAGAAATTTCAGATGGCTTGTCTGACTTTGATTTCTTTTTCTTGAGCGGCTTCTCCTCAGAAAGACTAGGGATGCTCTTACGCTTCTCAGAATAATCATAAACTGTGAGTACTTTGTTAGTACCTGGGCATTTCTTGAGATAAACCTGGCAGTTGGGGATTGGCGCTGGCTGTGGAAGTTTAGAAAGTTCCCTCTTTTCGCGCATCTTTTTCGATTCCAGGTCAGCCCAGTTGAGACCTACAAAATGCAGAAAGTTAAAAACAAAACAAAGAGAAATTTTGCAGCAGCTACTTAATAAAATATCTCTCATATTGATTTGTAGTGCAATTTTCCCAGGACAAAATATCATTGAGTTAGTCTATTCAGCAATAAAAATAGTAATGCAAGGTCTCACTTTGATTTGAAAATTCCATTTTGAGATTTTAGCTTCACTATAGAAAAAACAATATAACACATTGTATATAACTTGTTTCAGTATGTACTATTTTCTCAGTTTTGTGTACTTTTACTCTTGAACTTTATGCTCATAGTTCAATTACAAACAGGCACTTTTTTATATCACATTACCTACAATGGAATATCTATCAACTAAAAATTTTACAATAAAGTATTTTAACAACTAATGCATCATATTGTATTATGTGTATTGTATTAATGGAAATAAAATACTTGCTTCTGCTTTCTTTCCTAAAATTGAGAATACTAAAAAATTCAGCACAATCGACCAGCTAACAAGTACTGGTTTCTTTGGTCCAGTTAGGAATCAGTGAGAAGTTTTGAGTTTGTAACAGCTGAATTTGTTGGAAAAAAATGAAACTAAATTGAATTAACAATCAATTTTTCAACCTAGCTGAATACTTTTAACCCATTCCCTCCTAGTCGTACCATATGGTACAAACTTATATCTCACAGAATAAAAGGAAATAAATTTTTTTTCAGACCTTCAGTAGTTTATCCTGTCAGGGAGAGGGAGCAACTAATCAAGATCCTTTTTTCTCTATAAAAACTACAAATACATACTAATGACTATATAATTTCAATTTCCCCAAAATCCTGGAACTTTTTTTTCAGAGGGAATGGGTTAAGGTAACACTGGAGTGCCAGTAGAGAGTAACACAAAGAAAAACAAAAGTGTAAAATAAATAGAGGAAAAGCAAAATAAAGCTATCTTAAAGAAAACAAAAACATGGCTCCTGACCAGGTCAAACAAGGATCTGACAAAGTCTCATTTCAATTTTGTATCTTGAGGGTAATAAGCAATGAGATATATGTATTTTCTAAGGACTGCATACATGAAAAGATTGTCCAGATGTTTGAATTATTCTTCATCAACTGATGACTAAAATAAATATCTAAACATCTATCATTGCTGTATTAGACAATCAACTTCTAGATTTCCTCCTAGCATGGAGGCAATGGCAGTAGAAGATCATCATAGTTATACTAAAGCAAATTTCAATAATCTCAAAATTTCTACTATGTATCATCACAATTTGCAGCTATATCAGTGCATATCAGTTAATGAAAACTTAATGCTATCAACTTACTTATCATGGCAGCTTAATTAAGCAATACTAAATATTTCATCTTACCTAATTTCTCAACCATTTTGTGGACATGAGGAGCATAACGGGATTTAATAATTTCAATATCTTCTGCAGATAAATTTTGAACTTCTTTTTTCTTCTTATTTCTTGCAGGTGTTATTATAGGAGCATTTATATTGCCAGGATCTGATTGCTTTCTCTTCTTACTCCCTCGTTTTCTCTTCTTTCCAGAGATATTTAAGCCATTTGATGAATTGTTGTGTGATTTAGGGAGAGAAACACCAGAAATACTGAAACCATTGGATAAGTTACTAGATGATTTATCTACAGTACCAGTGTTAATTATATTCTTTTTTCCAGTGTTGTCACTTTTTCCAGCAGCTGCTTGTTTTGAAGAAGACTCGAGTTTAGCAAATAATTCATTATCCTGCTCCTCATCAGATGCTTCTTCACAAAAGGCATCTGACACATCCAAATCATCCTCAGGAAGTGATGACACTATCTTGAAACCATCATCTGTGTATTGTTCATTGGAACAAGATGGAATCCTTTCATCTACATCATCTTCACAATCACTATCAGCAGATTCAAATGCATCTGATATATCAGAATCATCCTGCAGTAAGTCAGACTCAGACACAATTTTAAATCCATCACTGGTTGTTCTCCCAACTGCAGGACTGCTAGCTGGAGTCAACTTCTTCTTCTCTTCTAGGCCTTCTTTAGTAGTCTCAACTTCTGCCTTGGTGGAACATTTCTTTGCCTTCAACTTTCGAAGAGCTGGTAAAAAGAAAATAATATTTATCAGTTTAAATTATCATCTGTAAACTTATTAAACATCTAACTGTAAAACCATAGTATAAATTATCTAATTGTCAAACTAAATTTGAATATCAAAAAACAAATCAACAATTTAGATCTGCTAGAACAATTAAAACTGTCAACACACCAAGTTAATTTTCACCCTTCAATTAATTGTGCATCCCAAAGTTTTCCACCTCTGCACCAGGCTCGTCCAAGATAATTTCTCAAGAGCTACCCTGGGTCAATCCATGTAAAAAATCAGCTAAGTAAGGGTATCACTAGGACAGCCACTTTGTTATAAACAGACACTCACGCTTGGCAAAGTCAATATCTCTCATTCAATGCATGCACTAAAAAATTCTTCATTGCATCCACAACAATCATGTTGCACTCTTCACACAGCCCTATAAGATAGCTCATACTGAAATCCTCTTCAACATATTCCACTGGTGCTCTTCAAACTGCTCACAAACCACACCTATAAAGCTCTCTGGCTTGTGCTCATATTTACTACATTCTAAGATCAGATGTTCAAATGTTTCCATTACTCTGTTGCACTGCATACATAATCTGTTATCCCACTTATTTTACCTCCATGTATGTCTATTTACACTCAATAAATTACACCTGATGGCAAACAGGAGTTAACTCCAGAGTAAACTAATTGAAGTTAAAATAATTCAAGTATAAAAACTTTCTCTAATATTAGAGTTTCTCTTTTGCTTACATTTTAGTTGAAGAGCAAACTCTGAAGTAAAAGAATGGCTAACACTTAAATTATTTCACAATACAGACTTCTACATCCATTTTCTGAAAAATGTGTTCTTAGACACTGGCACAGCTCACACTGGCATTAAGTCTTCATTAATGCATAACATATATGCTATGTAATGGGATAAGAATATAAAAAATAGAATACACAATAATAAATTTATGTCATGACATATGTAAATGAAACCTTTTACACCACTTAGTTGATAAAGTTACACCAGGTATAAACTCACCTTCTGATTTAGGCTGGTTGAGCAATGCACTGATCAAATAAGCTTTAACATCATCACATTCTTCTGATAGACCCATACTGATAAATTAAATTCCAATTCCTTCACACTAGGAAAAATTTCAATTCATGAATAATAAATTTGAAGTACTCAGGCTAGTATATCACAACCTGTATGAACACAAAAATTTGTCAGAAAAAGTTTGAATAGCACTCAATGTTCTATGAAATTCTAAAATTACTATTATATACTACAGAAAATAAAATATTCTCATCATGAATATTGCCATGTGTTTGTAACTGCTGCTGAGGAACAGACTTGCAATTTGACAACATGACGTCTGTCCAGGCTTTGTATTCATGCTACAGCAACACATTTAACTTCACAGAAGAAAGAATATTAGACTTCCAGCAAAGTTGATGCATGATATATTGCATTTACAAATGGCCTATTACTCCTAGAATAATAGAAATACATAGAAGGACAATTCTATCACAGTTCCAATGTATATTTACCAATAAATACCACCAAAACTTTGAAAATTTAATTTAATTAAAATCACATGTAAAAGAAACCAATCCACACAAGACATGTGTCCTAGGAAGTAAACTATTTCTCAAAAGACTGATGCAATAAATTGACAATATGTGTAAACTGTTTTGCCCTTATTTGATCTTGAACTTGATACTCGTCTGTCTCCATGTGTGAGCTATATCATGGTCTGCACATACAACCATGAACTGAAGACTGGTCTGCCGGTAAGTACCCATGAATAATTTTCAGCCTTTACTTCATATCAATATTCCAACACATGAAACAGACCATCAATAAATTAGAATGACAACTATTAACAGTACTTAAATTAAACTTCAAAAAAATAAAATGTCATAAGGCATAAACTTTTTCGTGAATGACCATCTCGCACTGACATAATCAGTCGGTACTCTGTACTTCACGAATCCTTTCTTGTTCTTTAACCAAAGTCAGCGCTTGACAATTAATAATTATTTTCATTCTAAAATTGTATACTCATAAACATCTCATGTTTGAAGCTATAACCGGTAACGTTTTGGTATGATGCATTATGAATTCGAAGGGTACGATGCTGGAAGTTGATGATAAAAAAGAGGAATTATCTCATACAGTACAATGTCTTTCCTCAGCCAACAATAAAATTGTCACGTTTACAGTAATTCTTATCAGCTCGGCAACAGATAAGTTTTCAAATAAATGCAACACATTAACTACTCCAAAACATAGTCTCACATGGGTAACAAGCTCAAGTAGCAGAGTTCAGAACTACTATAGCCTGCTATGTACACCCAGCGAATACCCACAGTGAATCTCATAGTACTATGAGATTCATATATAACATGAGATAGTTTTCATATATATTAACCACACCCACTCACATAATGATCCCTAAATAATTATGATATATATTTTGCCATATTACTATTTTTGAGGTTTCTATCTAAAAAAACAATATTGTATACATATATAACAATGAGATTTATTACTAATTATAAGTAAGTATGTTTATTTTTTTCCTTATAAGAACCTATAACATGTGTTTATTAGCATGTATATTAGAGTAAAGGAGATTTTACCTCAGGGATTTATGACATGACACAAGTCTTTATTCCTAGTTTTATATTCGTATTCTTTTAATTTCGTTCATGGTTTTTTACAATCCGACTCCAGTCCTTCACTTCCATCATTCCTCAATAACTAGTATGTTGAGTGAAGATGGATGTGCAGGAGCAAAATGTGAGAAAGTGGTAAAAACTATGCAGTGGTGGGGAAGGCTAAGCTGTAGCATGACCTGCTACCCCTTTACAGCTTATGAAATTACAAATATTAAAATAACCTGTATTTTTAGTAATAAAAATAAGACTAAAATTCGAGTGATTTTTTACGAACTCTTTACAATTAAAACGTGCATATTTAGTGCACATTGTAAAGTTTGGTCGTGCTTGGGGGATTTTAAGCAACCAACTTTAACAAGCCTAATCTAACTGCCCGTGTGACCTTACTCAAGGTAAATAAAGGAACTTGTCAACAGGAAACTCAGCTTGTATTTCTATGCAATTGGCACGAGAAATAGCTTGGAACTTCGTTTGATTCTTGCCAGCCAGTTCAGAGCGTCCAGATGAAAGTTTGGCCAGTTCAGCTTCCAGGTAAGAATGACCAGTCTGGGGGCTACAGCAACTGTGGCTGAATAGGGGTAGTGATGCACAGAGAGTGTGATGTACAGTCTTGAAGTACAATCTTGAGTGTGATGCACAATAAGTGTGTGTGATGCACTGTCGTGAGTGTGATGCACAGTCGTGAGTTTGTAGCATCACATCGCTGCTCATGCTCCATTTTCAAGTTATGCATTTTAATTAATCGCGTACAAATTAAATCGTACTTTTTACAATAA